>CAUYSK010102420.1:0-87836 GCA_963575035.1 Avahi laniger
ATCAGGGAAGCAGGCCGGGATTGCGATACTCCTTTGTAATCTGATGTGGAGGGGTCCACTCCAGGCTTGTCTGAGGCAAAATTCTCACAGGTTCCAACAACGAGGTGATCTGATCTCTTATCCTGTCATTTTTAAGTTAACAGTGCTTCATTCTACCCTCCATCACTTGACCTATTCAGCCCAAATCTTGGTCTATTTTTCACAATAGGCTGTGCTCAGTTGCAGCCAACTAGGTCTGCTTTGGTCTGAAAGTGTCCCCCGAAATCCATGTGTTGGAACTTTATGGTCAACATGACAGTATTAAGAGGTAGGGGCTTTAGGAGGTGATTAAGTCATGAGGGAGGAGCCCTCCTGAAAGGGAGTTTTTGTTTGTTTGTTTGTTTGTTTGTTTTTTGAGACAGAGTCTTGCTCTGTTGCCCTGGGTAGAGTGCAATGCCGTCGTCACCACAGTTCACTGCAACCTCAAACTCCTGGGCTCAAGCCATCCTCCTGCCTCAGCCTCCCAAGTAGCTCGGTTTATAGGTGCGCACCACAACACCTGGTTAATTTTTCTATTTTTAGTAGAGATGGAGTGTCACTCACTCTTGCTCAGGCTAGTCTCAAACTCCTGAGCTCAAGCGACCGTCCTGCCTCAGCCTCCCACAGTGCTAGGATTACAGGCGTGAGCCACTGCACCTGGCCTCCATGACAGTTTTTTACATTCAGTCTTCCCCTTAGTTCTGTGGGGTGAACAGAGACTACTGATCCCATCAGTCAGGTGAGAAACTTAAGGACTAGCAATGCCATAGCAAGTCAGTGGCAGAGCTGGGATTAGAATAAACTACTAAGTGCTTTCTGTGTGACACAAACTATATATATGTTATCTCATTGAGCTCTTCCTGTCCCTCTGAAGACTTTCTCCACTTTACCGATGCAAAAACTGAGATACAGTTAAAGCCCAGGGTCACAAATCTGAGACTGAAGCCCAGAATTATTTGACTCCAGAGCTCACTTAACTGCTCAGCCATAGCACCCTCCAAGGCTGGAGCACCCGCTGCCTTCAAGGGCAACCTGAGCAGCTGTCCAACCACACTGTGAGGAAAGAAATGTGGACTTTGCATTCCAAAGCCTTAGGAACAAGAGTTTTCCACCTTTGGTCGGGTGTGGTGGCTCACGCCTGTAATCCTAGCACTCTGGGAGGCCGAGGCGGGTGGATTGTTTGAGCTCAGGAGTTCGAAACCAGCCTGAGCAAGAGCGAGACCCTCTCTCCACTAAAAATACAAAAGAAATTAATCGGACAACTAAAAATATATAGAAAAAATTAGCCGGGCATGGTGGTGCATGCCTGTAGTCCCAGCTACTCGGGAGGCTGAGGCAGAAGGATTGCTTGAGCCCAGGAGTGTGAGGTTGCTGTGAGCTAGGCTAACGCCATGGCACTCACTCTAGCCCGGGCAAAAGAGTGAGACTCTGTCTCAAAAAAAAAAAAAAAAAACCACTACAAACAAGGTTTCCCCATGAAGCAGAGTGTCTTTCCTGATCCACGGCTGTGTTCACTTGCTACTGAGTAAGGGGTGTTTCAAGAGAACAAGAGAAAGTAAATGCAATTCTGTTTGGGGTTGCATTGTGGATGTTAATTTGGGTGCTCTTAACTTGGTTATTGTTAAAGAAAAAAAGTGGGGGAAGAAGAAAATTCTTGGACTGACTGACAATACTGTGCCTCATCATTTAGGGCCCAAAAGAGCTAGCAGAATCTTCAAAGTTTTCAAATCTTTCTAAAAAGATGATGTCAACCATATGTTGTAAGAAAGTCTCTAAACAAAGAAGGTAAGAAATTCATGACCAAACTGCCCAAGATTTAGCGTCCTGTTATTCCATATGCTCTGTAACATAAAACATCGGCATATTGCTCTGAAGAAACAGATTGCTAAGAAAAATTAGTAAGAGGCTGCGGAATATGCTAAACTTTTGACCAAGAGAATGGGAGACCAAAAAGAAATGCCAGGAACAGATTTCCAAGAGACAGAGGCTGTCCTTTCTGAGAACTTCTACCTTGAGTTTGAATCCAGTCAAAAATAAGATTTTCTAAGAGTAATAAATAAATAAGATCAGATGCTTTTCTTAAAAAGAAAAAAAATACAGATTGAGGTTTGGGTGAAAGGCAGGAGTAGAAATGTAGATTTTTTCAAACACAGATACCATAAATAAAGTTAGAGGACAAACATTGGGAAAAAAAGTTTATAGCACATATAAGAGCCAGAGGATTGGTTTTCAGTAAACTTCCACAAATTAATAAGAAAAAGGCAAAGACTATTATATGAACTTCACAGAGATGGAAACAAAAATAAACAATAAACATATGAAAAGATGCTCAGCCCACTAATGGCCAAGAGAATGGATATTAAAAGCATTTTATATCTTTCAAGTTAGCAAAACAAAGTTTAACTTGATAATGTCAAAATATCATGTAAATGAGGTCAAGCAGCCATATGTCACTCATGCTAGGCTTGCTTGAGTAGCATTTCCTGGGAAATATGTAGCGGAGCAGGAGCAGTAGCAGGTGCTGTGGGGCACCACACGGCAGTCTAGTAGAACCTAACTCCGGTATCTGGGAAAGGGACACTGATCTTCGGGCTGCAGTGCTTTTATGCTGCAGGATTAGGGAAATGCCAGCTCCTTCCCAGGGTGGGTGGGATTAAAAGCCAATGTTCAATAGCAACATGATATGCAGGACTTTTGTTACAGCTTTGAGCTGCTAGTTTGGTGTTTGGTGTTTGGTGTTCGTGGACGGGAAGAATGTCAGCTCCTTTCTTGGGAGTTAGGTAGGTGAGGTCTAAGGCTTACACTTACAGCTACATGGTATGGCAAGTCAGCAAAGAATTTGCCCATCCACCTTCATGAGGAAGCACTGACCTCTAAACTGTCATGATGGGGTGAGGAACTGGGGTCCAAGCATTGAGACTGACAAGTATTGATTGTCTCAAACATAGATCATATAGCCAGTTTCCATGGAGGTTTGCAGGAATCCAGCTCTCTCTTTAGGAAGGCAGGCTCCAGGGGATTAGTCTTGGACAAGTTAACCTTTACCTCTTACAAGGGTTAATAGGGGTATGGGGGAAATGGTACATCATACAACATGAACAGGGGTTTTAAATTTTACAGCTGTTTTGGGGGGTCATGGGACCCACTCCCTATTCTTTGACAATATTTCAAGCAGATTCTAAGACTCTAAAGAGAAATTACTACAATTTTCCTACTCACCAGGTATCTCCAGGGCTCATGCCCTAGAGTATGATCAAAAAAGTTATAGAGGTACCATGACCTGAATGGACGATGTAGCTTGGATAACGGACATTTCAGTAATAACTGGGGCAGGCAGATCATCAACGTCCACAGGATTTCCAGGGTGCCTTGAAACTCGTTTATATTATTGGATTCCGGTGCAACCTTGGACTGGAAGAGATTCACGAATGACAGATAATGGTGTTCCATAGTCCAATGGGAAGGGGAACAGTTGGAAACTGAGCTGATTCTAAAAAAATAATTGCTATGTTTCTTGCAAAAAATATTATACAAAGTTAAATTCCAGGAAAATTTTATTTTACTTTATCTTTCGACATATTATGTCATATTCTGGAGGAATGAATATAATTTTAAAAGTTCTGTGATTTGTTAATGTTTCACAGTGGCCATGAGCATTCAAAGTGAAAATAACCAGGTTTCAAATTGTAATACTTTATGATAAGTGTCTGAGGTATGATTTTTAATCTTTTTAAGCCTTAGTTTCTAGAGATTGTTATTAATCATTAAGATTAATGAGACAATGTTTATAAAGCACTCAGCGCCGTGCTCCCAATCAGTGGAAATTCAAGAGTACTTTAAGGGCTAATATCTATATTACAGAAAACTTAGAAAACAGAGGAAAGGGGAAAAGATCACTGATAACCTGATAACCGAAGCAAAGTGCAATATTTTGGATAATTTCCTACTACAGTGGAGTTTTTACTTTTGGGGATTGTTTTGTTGTAGTTGTTGTGCCAGCTTCATGAGGGCAGAGACTATGAACCTCAGCACCTAATATAATCAATGAAAAACAATATTATTACATTAAGGCATCAGTCAATAAATTGGAGCTAATGTGTTTTTTTCCATATTTTTGTCTTGTAATAAAATGCTAGGGAATTCTCAAATAGGAAGGAATGTTCTTTTAAAAATGTTTTTGATATAGTTTTTCAACAAAAAATGAAGATTTTCATTTTTAAGTTGCCTACAATATTATTTCAAAGTATTTCAAAAGTCTGATTAGGCAGCCTCAAATATGTGAAGATTATTTCTCAACTCATTTTAAAACACTTCATTTTTAAGTGTTTTGTTATAATTCCTAATATTATACATGTAAATAAAGGTAAGTTTTTCATGAGCTTTACTGAGAATCCAATTGACTCATATATCTGAAAAGTCAGTTTCTCCTTTCTTGTCTCTTTGAAGATAGCATAGCAATATGCATGCGGACTGCTAGCTTACTTAAGATTCTTGAAACCTCTGTTTTTTTCTCCAAGGATTTTCTAATATTCTCTCAAATCTCTATGCAGTTATTGCCTTAGTAAGAGGCAAATTATTGCTTTCCATTATGTTCATTTTGTACTTTCCTAGGCAGCATTTATTTCCTTCCTGTCATTAGTAAGAGAATGACTCAAAAGCAGCTCCTGTAGCTTATCCCCTGGCTTATCCCCTGGCTCAGAAGTCATTTACAATTTCTGTATGTGGACAAGAGAAAGCTGACTAATTTAAGAGCACATAAACTGAACAGGGGAATTAGGACAATCTCTAGAAGACATGATCGGCCTCTAACAGGAATATAGGTAGCTGGTGACTCATCATCCTTTGCCACTGTTCCACCTCTCCTCCCACACATACCTTGACTGAATCTTTCTGTAGAATTAGTCAGGCTTTTTTCTCCTTCCTCTGGTATCATGATAACTTTGCATACCAGTGAGATTCATTTCCCCCATGTTCTTAAAGTGTCAATAATATCATAGACATAACTGACATACACAATCATCTTTGATCCATAAATCAGCTCCCTTTCCTTCTTGATTTATTGACATTTTTGGCCATTTTAACTGCAATTAGTAGTTGCAACAAAAGATTCTCTAGGAAAGAAAAAACAAATTAAATTTTGGTTTTGGTTTTCAACATTGAATCCTGAATGAATAAAAATCCAAGGTTTTATATACTTAGAGAAAGCACTATTAGAATTTCCTTTTGCAGAATATATCCAAGTAATATAGTAATATCTGAAATCAGTGTATATAACTGGCTCATCTCAAAAATACTGGAAAAACAAAAAGTATATAAAGAGAAAAAATTTTACACCAGTCAATACAAGCTCTTTTTTAAATGATCTATAATAAAAAAACTACTCTTATTACTTAAAAAATAATAGTAATAAAAACTAAAAATAAACAATGAACTCATCTTCTGAATCCTTCTTTATTTAAGACATGCAATTTAGCAGATATCTACTTCTTTCAACACTCCCCCATTGCCTCCATCATATTTATTATATAATTTAAATGTTTAGTTTCACTTAGTTAATATTAAAATATTATTTTGAACTTTTAGTATTTTTCTCTTAAAAATCCCTTTGACATTTGTATTGTGCGTTATAATTGTAATTACAATAAATTTTTGGACCACTCCATGTTTAACTGAATACAACGCTCATCAAAAGCCTTGTTACCACATGGCTACTTCATTCTTCAATTCTTAATTTTGATTCCTTTCTCAGTTTTTATATATTTCTTTTTCAAGCAACTTTTTTCAGAAAGACTATTTGAATAGACTTTCTCTCTTTCAAATATTCTTTTTTAATATGCACACATAATTGTACATATTTACAGGGTACAGTATGATGTTTCAATACATGTATACACTGTGTAATAATCAAATCATGGTATTTAGCACATCCACCATCTCATACACTTATCTTTTCTTTGTGGTGAGACTATTCAAAATCCTCATTTCTAGCTATTTTGAAATATACATTAATAATACAACAACGTTAACCATAGTCACCCTACTGTGCAATATAGAACATCAGAACTTATTCCTCCTGACTGCAAATTTGTACTGTAAGTTATGCCTCCTATCTGACTTTGTCCCCGTTGACCAATCTTGCCCTGCTCCCTCCTAGCCTACCCAGACTCTGGTAAACACAATTCTACTCTGTACTTCTTTGAGATAAACTTCTTTAGATTCCACATATGAGTGAGATCATGCAGTATTTGTCTTTCCATGCCTGGTCTTTTTCACTTAACATATGTAATATCCTCCAGTTTCACCCATGTCACAAATGACAAGATTTTTTTTTATGGCTGAGAAATATTCCATTGTATATCTATACACACACACATATATATATATATATATATATATATATATATACACATATATATTGTATACACCACATTTTCTTTATTCATTCAGCCATCTATGGACACTTAAGTTGATTCCACTTCTTGGCTAATGTGAACAATGCTGTAATAAATATGGCAGTACAGGTATCTCCTCCACATACTGATTTCATTTGCTTTGGATATATACCCACTAATGGAATTGGTGGATATATGGTAGCTCTACTTTCAATTTTTTGAGTTACTTCTATACTACTTTTCATAATGGCTGTACTAATTTACATTCGTACCAGTGTGTAAGTGTTCCCCTTACTCCACATTCACACCAGCATTTGTTATATTTTGTCTTTTTGATAATAGCTATTCTAATTGGGTGAGGAGATATCTCATTGTGGTTTTGATTTGCATTTCTGTGATGATTAGGAATGTTGAGCATTTTTTCCAAATATCTATTTGGCCATTTGCATGTCTTCTTTTGAGAAATGTACATTAAGTTTTTTTGACCATTTTTTTAATGGATTATTTGGTTTTGTGGTTTTTTGTTTGTTTTGGTTTTGTGGATTTTTTTTTTTTTTTTTTTTGCTATTGAGTTGTTTGACTTCCTTATATTTTCTGGGTAGTAATCTCTTGTCATATACATTGTTTGCAATATTTTCTCCAGGTATGTAGCTTGTCTCTTTACTATGCTGATTGTTTCCTTTGCTATGCAAAAGCTTTTTAATTGGATATAATCCCATCTGTCTCTCTCTGTAAGTTTTGTCTGTGCTTTTGAGGTCTGATCCAAAATATCTTTACTTAGACCAGCATCATGAAGTATTTCTCCTATGTTTTCTTCTAGTAGTTTTATCATTTTGAGTCTTACACTTAAGTCTTTAAATCTATTTTGAGTTGATTTTTGTGTAAAATCAGAGATAGGGGGTTAGCTTCAGTATTCTACATATGGCTATCCTGTTTTCTCAGTATCATTTAATGAAGAGACTGTTCTTTCCCCAGTATGTTTTCAAGTCACCTAGGTAGAAAAGTGGCTATAAGTGCATGAATTTATTTCTGTGTTCTCTATTCTGTTCTATTGGTTTACATGTTTATTTTTATGCCAGTAACCCACTGTTTTCATTACTATAGCTTTTAGAGGTATACCTTGGATATATTGTGGGTTGGATTTCAGATTATCACAATAAACTGTATCACACAAATTTTTTGGTTTGCCAGTGCATAAAAAAGTTATGTTTACCATATACTGCAGTCTATTAAGTGTGCAATTGCATTATTTCCTAGAAAAATGTAACTTTCTTAATTAAAAAATACTTTATTTCTAAAAATACTATTATCTGAGACTTTAGGAAGTCATAATCTTTTTGTGGGTGGAGGGTCTTGTTCAAGCTTGATGACTGCTCACTGACTAGGGTAGTGGTTGCTGAAGGTTGGGGTGCCTGTGACAATTTCTTAAAACAATATAACAATGAAGTTTGCTGCATCAATTGAATCTTCCTTTCCCAAGAGATTTCTCTGTGGCATGTAATGCTGTTTTGTAGCATTTTACTACAAAATAGTAGAACTTCTTTCGAAATTGGAGTTAATCCTCTCAAGCACTGCCATTGCTATATCCACTAAGTTAATGCACTATTCTAAATCCTTTGATATGTCATTTCAACAATGTTTACAGCATCTTCCCCAGGAGTAGATTTTATCTCAACAAACCACTTTCCTTCCTCATTCATAAAAAGCAACTCCTCAATCATTCAAGTTTAATCATGAGATTGCAGCAATTCAGTCTCATCTTCAGACTCCACTTCTAATTCTAGTTCTCTCACTATTTCCATCACATCTGCAGTTACTTCCCCCACTGAAGTCTGGAACCCCTCAAAGTTGTCCATGAGGGTTGGAATCAATTTCTTCCAAACTCCTGTTAATCTTGATATTTTAACTTTCTCCCCTGAATCATGAATGTTCTTAGTGGCATCCAGAATGGTGAATCATTTTCAGAAGGTTTTCAATTTACTTTGCCCAGATCCATCAGAGGCATCACTATCTATGGTAGTTATAGCCTTACAAAATGTATTTCTTAAATTACAACACTTGAAAGTCAAAATTACTTCTTGATCCATGGGCTACAGAATGGATGTGGTGTTAGTAGTCATGAAAGCAACATCAATCTCCTTAAACATTTCCATTAGAGCTCTTTTATGACCAAGGTGTGTTGTCACTAAGCACTAATAATTTGAAAGATATCTTTCTTTTCTGAGCAGTAGGTCTCAAAAGTGGGCTTAAAATATTCAGTAAACCATGCTGTGAATAGATATGTTATCATCAAGGCATTGTTGTTTCATTTATAGAGCATAGGCAGATAGATTTAGCATAATTCTTAAGGGTTCTAGGATTTTGGAATGGTTAATGAGCATTGGTTTCAACTTAAAGTCACTAGTTGCATTAGCCCCTAACAAAAATGTCACTCTGTCATTTGAGGCTTTGAAGTCAGGCATTGACTTCGCCTACCTAGCTATCAAAGTTCTATATGGCACCTCCTTCCAATATATGGCTGTTTTGTCTCCATTGAAAATCTGTTATTTACCATGATCAAGTGGATTTTAATCCAGGGATGCAAAAATGGTTCAGTATTCATAAATAAATAAATATGATTCACCACATAAATATTATTAAAAACAAAAATCATATGATCATCTTAATAGATGTAGAAAAAGCATTTAATAAAATTTTGCATCCTTCATGATAAAAACCCTCAACAAACATAGAAGGAATATAACTCAAAATCATAAAACCCTTATATATTTCAAACCCACAGTTAACATCATGCTGAACAAGGAAAAATTGAAAGCAATCCCTTAAGAACTGGAACAAGAGAAGGATTCCCATTTTCACCACTCCTATTCAACATAGTAGTGGAAGTCCTAGCCAGAGTAATCAGGCAAGAAAAAGGAATAAAAGGCATCCAAATTGAAAAAGAGGAAGTCAAATTATCTCTGTTTGCTGATGAAATGATCTTATACCTAGAAAATCCTAAAGACTCCTCCAAAACACTCCTAGATATGATAAATGAATTCAGTAAAATTTCAGGATACAAAATCAGCATACAAAAATCAGTAGCATTATTATACACCAGTAACAATCAAGCTGGGAACCAAATCAAGAACTCGATCCCATGTATAATGGCTACAAATAAAATACCTAGGAATACATTTAACCAAGGATGTGAAAGATCTCTACAAGAAAAACTACAAGACACTGATGAAAGAAATTGTAGATAACGCAAATGGAAAAACATCCCATGCTCATGGATTAAAAGAATCAATATCATTAAAATGAACATATTGTCCAAAGAAATCTATAGATTCAATGTAATTCCTGTCAAAATATCAACATCGTTTTTCATAGAATTAGAAAAAACAATCTTAACATTCATATGGAACCAAAAAGGGCCCAAATAGCCAAAGCTATCCTAAGCAAAGCTGAAGGCATCACATTACCTCACTTCAAATTATACTAGAAGGCTACAGGAACCAAACCAGCATGGTACTGGTATAAAAATAGGCACATAGATCACTGCAACAGAATAAAGAACCCAGAAATAAAGCCATATAGCCACAACCAACTGATCACCAAGCTTCCTTAAAACAGTTATTTTGAATTCTTTGCCAAGCAGTTCTTCCACCTCCATCTCTTGAGGGCCAGTCACTGGCACCTAATTTTGTCCATTTGGTGATGGCATATTTCCCAGATTGATCTTGATCCTTGTGGTTGTGCATCAATGTCTACATACTGAAATAAGTACATCTGGCTTTGTCTGGAAGCTTCCTTAAGTAGCAAGCCTGTCCAGTGATTACATGCATGTTGGCTGGTGAGGACTCTAACCCCATGACTACTTCAGCCATGGCAGTGCCTAGCAGCACCCTAAACCCAGGATTACTGCGTCCACAATCCTTTGTCCCCTGAGACTGATGCAGTGCTGGGGCACACCTAGGGCCTACGCTGGGACCTGCTTGCTGCTGAGGTTTATTCAGGGTCTGTGGCCACTGTAGTTGGCCAGCAGTGAGGTGGGTCAGATATTGATTGAGTCCATCTTGCTGGGGCCATGGTTTCCTGTCTAGTGCCAGAGCAGGTCTAGAGGCTCCATTCCGAAGTACCAACTTATGTCAGGGGCTGAGGGCTTCTGCTTCATGCTACATTTCACTGATGTAGGCCTTGTGTTGTATTGAAAGGCAAAGTCCTACACTTACTTCCCTGTCCTTCTTCCAGTGAACACTGTCTCCTTCCATACTGTGCTGCATGGGGTTGGGGGAGAGGTGATGTGAGCAATCCCGTGGCTGCTGAGGCTGACATAACATGGGGTTGCACCCAAAGCACACTATCACCGAGACCAACACAGCACCAGGGTGCAGCTAAGGCCTACAAGGTGCTACAGCCTATCTGCCAATGAGGTTTATTTGCAGCCTAAGGCTGCTTCAGTCAACCAGTGATGATGTGGGCCAGGATAGGAGTCCATCCACCAAGGCTGTGGGTTCCCTCATGGCACCAGGATAGGTCTAGAAGCTCTTTCCATGGGTATTGGCCTGGTGTCAGGGGCCAAGAGGTTATGCTCATGTCTGGGTTTTAATGTGGCAGTCCAGTACTATGTTGCAAGTCATAGTCCTACGCTTACTTTCCTCTCCTTCCCCCAAGCGAACTGTGTCTCTCTCCACATTGGGCTGCCTGGTTTTGGAGAGGGGGTGACACAGATAATGTAAAACTGTCCTTTCTAACCTCTTCAATGCATCTTTTCTTACTATTATGATAAAACCAGGTACTTTGATCTCTCACCTGATTTTCTGAAATCTTGTGAAGGTTTTTTCATGCATAGATAGTGCTCAAATTGATTTTCTGTGGAAAGATGATCCCTGGAGAGTTCTACTCCACCATGTTGCTCTGCCCCTCCTCCAAAGAATTCTTAATTTTGCGCACCGCAATATGGTACAAATAGTGGTTCTACAGCACAGTTATTTTACTATAATGAAAAGCTCTTTGAAGACACATATCTGTGATATACAGATTATATGAATCACAGGAAAAGGTAAAGATAAATACTCTTGTATTGAATTAAAATAATTCAATAGAAATATTTTATACATAAAATTTATTTTTAATTGACAAATTAAAATTGTATATGTTCATGGTATACAACATGATGTTTGTTATATGCATACCCTGTAGAAGCGATAAATTAAGCTAATTTAACATATGGATTATCTTACCTACTTATCATTTATTTGTGATGAAAAGACTTAAAATCTCTTTTTTGCAATTTTCAAGTATACAATATATTGCTATTATTATTAACTGTAGTCACCATGATATACAATAGACCTCTTGAACGTATTTCTCCTAACTAAAATTTTGTTTCTTAACAAACACCTCTCCAACCACCACCCACCCCCAGCCTCTGCTAAACATCATTGCACTTTCTCCTTCTAAAACTCTGAGTTCAACTTTTTACAATTCCACATATAAATGAGATCATGATATATTTGTCTTTTATGTGTGATTTATTTCACTTAACATGTCCTCCAGGTTGATCTATGTTGCTGCAAATGACAGGATTTCTTTTTTATTTTTTTAAAGCATAAATAGTATCCCATTGGCTATTTTCTTTATCCATTCATCTGTTGATGAACTCTTAGACTGAGTCCATATCTTTGCTATTATGAATAATGTTACAATGAACATATCTCTTTGATATGCTGATTTCATATCTATTGGATATCCTTTGGATATATACCCAGTAGTGGAATGGCTGGATCACATGATAGTTCTATTCTTAATTTTTTGAGGAAACTCCATGAGGTTTTCCATAATGACTGTACTATTATAATTTACATTCCCACCAACAGTATACAAAGGTTCTCTGTTCTCCACATCTTTGCCAACACTTGTTATCTTTTGTCTTTTTGATAACAGCCATTCTAACAGGTGTGAGGTAATATCTCATTGTGGTTTTAATTTGAATTTTCCTGATGCTTAATGATGTTGAGTATTTTTTCATATAACTGTTGGCCATTTGTATGTCTTCTTTTGAGAAATGTCTATTGAAGTCCTTTGAGCTTAGCAGATATTTAAAAGACTATTTTATCTTGGAATTTTTAGGCTTATCAGAGATAAATAATAGTTGAATAAATAAATAAGTTCATGACAAATGTGTGATAAATGCATTAGAAAAAAAATCAGAAGAAAGAGAACCAGTTAGGTGATAGTCCATAAATGATCATGCAGATAACAGAAATGTGAACCTTGATCCATTTTTAATAAGTCTTTCTAAAATTCTTGATTTAAAACATAATTCATTCTATCAAAAACTTACGAGATATCCAGGATATACTGAAAACTAAAGAGAGTAAATAGATTTTCCTGCCTAACGTGACTACTGAACACACATCTGGAGAAATTGTTTTTGTAAGTTTTGAGTTATGTGAGTTGAAATGAGTCTTCATTAGGAACATTTAATTATTTTAGACTACCAAACAAAGGCCAAAACTTCCTTAGGACTATATTTTTCTGCTTTAATTGATCTCAGTGCTATGGACTGGATATTTGTCTCTCCTCAAAATTTGTATGTTGAAATCTTAACCCCCAAGGTGATGATATTAGGAGGTGATTAGGTCATGATGGTAGAGTGTTCATGAATGGGATTAATGCCCTTATAAAAGAAGCCTGAGAGAGCACCCTATCCCCTTCTGCTATGTGAGAATAGTGAAAAGATGCCCATCTATGAACCAGAAAAACAGACCCTCACCAGACACTGAATCTGCTGGCACCTTGATCTTGGCCTTCCCAGTCTCCAGAACTGTGACAAGTACATTTCTATTGTTTATAAAATAGTCTAAAGTAGTTTTTTGTAGCAGCTCAAATTTTATAAGACACTTGGGAAATAAATATTGACTATGTCATCTTTCTAATTAATATTTTCATGAACACTTATCTAGTAATCCAGGTAATGATGCCAGTAGACACAGTTCAGACATGTATTTTAAGCCTCAAAGTAGATTCCAGAAGGCTCAATTATTTATTTAGTATGTCTATACTAAACAAATTAATCAAATTAATTATTACTCTCTTCTTTGCAAGAACAATCATGGACAAAAGACATACAAAAATTAAACTTTTAAATATAAAGAAAAAAAATCACTGAAAAGTTCATTTTTGCCCAATCACTTGAGTAAATTTCCAGGAAGAAATAAGCATAATTATGATGCCATCTTGAATTTAGAAACATTACTTTTCATGAAGAATTCAAAGATAATTAATATTGTAGACATTACATTGAAAGAAAATCAGTTTACATGATGTGTTACAATTGTGAATTATGTTAAAATTGAAAGTTCTGATCTTTTCAACAGCTATGCTAAAGTTTTGCTTTTGTGTGACCCAAATTATTACTACATCTTAGAATACTTTATCACTTTATCCATTATGTTAGAACTCATGGGAGGATCTTATTATAATTTTTCATAAGAATAGATAAGAAAAGACAAAAAGAAGGGAAGAATGTAGATCAAAGTCTATCTAAAATGAGAGACTGAGAAGGTAGTATTTTCCTAGCATAGGGTGCCAATGCTCAAGTAAAGCTGGTATTTTGAGCCAACCAAGAAAACAGCCAGCAAATGATGTAGTCTGAATACCTCCTTTCTTCCCTAGAGGTGTAAAAGGATGCCATGTGGGCTCCTTTCACTTTGGAGGAACTCCAGAGAAATATCTCACCAAGGTTTCTTGACAGATAGGGAGCCAAATGCATTCTGGATAATACTCTTATAGTGTGTGAAGAAGGTGTTAAAGAGCCAAAGAAAAGTCATTTTCAGGTTTCTCTGAGCCAGATAAAGAAACACACACACACACATACACACGCATGTACACACACAAAAAATAAAGTCAAACCTGACAGGATTCCAGAAGAGTTTTAATATTTTAGAACATTCAACCTATAATCATATCATTCCAGTTCCTAATGGAGGGAAGGCTGTACAAATGCTAGCCTCTCATGATCTATGAGAAACAACATCAGTCAAAAAGAATGGAGAGCGGGATGGAAATACACAGACTGGGCTGCAGATACTGCAATGGTGTATTAGAACTCATAAGAAGGTCTTGTAGGATTTTTAATATGTATAGAATAAAGATTTTAGAAAAGTCCCCACTGAGAAAATAGAGGGCACATTTCAAAGGTTTATTAGCATTGGCCATCTTGGCCACCAATACATTCTTCTATTGAAGCCCTTAGACAGCTGTTTAAAATGAGGGAAGAGAAAAACTAAGGAGAGGAAAGAGAGAAAATCCTTTGGAAAGCACAAAAGCCTTCAAACAGTTCCAATCTTAGAGCATTATGATGTTAAAATACGAGAGGCACATCATCAGGAGATGAAAGTTCAAAGAGGCCTCAGTTTTGTGTTGGATAAACAAGAACATATGCCCAGCCTCAGAAATATTTCAAATGTGTTGTGAAACTTCACTCAGTTAGGAGAGAAATGTTAGAGTTCAACTGTGAAAAATTCAATTGCATATTTGAAAAAAGCAGGTGCTGGGAAAGACCACAAACTCTCTAAGTATGTCAGCACCATATACCACAATAGCAAACAGAAGTGAAAATGTTATTAAGGCTTAGAAAGGTTTTCCGAGTGATGGATCAGATGAGCCCAAGTAGCATTTACATGTCATTGTGGAAATGTATTCTTCTGACGGAAAAATAAAAGTCAAAAAAAAAAAAAAAGGAAATTCAGACATCGAAGTATTTCATAATCAGATTTTATGGGAAATATATGAAATCAAGGGAAATTCAGGCAGAAGTCACCACATACCAGAAATGAGAGATCGCTGTCAAAAAAGAACAGAAAGAAGAAAGACGAAAACCCAATTTACCCACAAAATCTAAGCCCCAAATTAGCTCACCAGAAAAGTTCTTTTACAAAGGAATTTTATTTGTTGATTTACGAGTAGTGATGGTCTAGAAAAGTATGTAGATCAGAAATTTTTTCTTAATCCTGTTACAGAAGGGATTTTTAATACAGTAACACTACGCTTCTTCTAAGTGGCTTGTATTTCTATTTCTTTTGTGTCCACTCTACTGAATACAGTGTTCCATGAATAATGAGGGGGGCATCAATAAAAATTGACTAATTAGCTAAGCAAAAACCTAGCACCTAAAACAACAGGAAAATCAAGCAGTTCAGGAACCCAAGGGGAGGTCAGATGTTGGACAGCAGGATTGGCTCTGGTTCAAGTGCACGGACTGTCACCGGGTTCTTCAGGCTGCAGCTCTCTCCTCCTCTGTGCCACCCACATAAAGTCATGCCCCTGCTGGGGCCACTCCTCACACACTTACCCTGATGACTTTCCTAGGTCCCAACTCTTAACCCCAACATCCTAAACTCTGGGCTTTTACTTTTAAATCTTACATTTTACATATTGTGAGCAGTATCTACACAGAAGCTGATGACGATTATCACAATCTGAGTACTGATGACTAAAATAATTAATTGTGCCCTATCCCATTCCTTAAAGACATGCAGTGCTTTCTGCTAATCTGGAACATTAATCCACTTTACTATGCCACTGGATCAAGGGGTTAACCTCTCAAATTAACATTTCATTTCATTGTGAAAGAATTAATAAAGAAGAGACAGTAGTCTAACAGGTTAGCAGAATTGAGGGAAATATTTCAGAGCAAGTCATTCTCCTTTTGAAGCACTTATTGTTCACTGACCACCACTTACTTCCCCATTGCACTTATTTTCCGAAAACTCTGGCTTCCATTAAATATTTTGGAGGAAACTGTTAAAAACACAGTAAAAACACAAGTACGCGCCCCTCTGCGCCGACAATCCTACTATCACTTTCCAGAATTAACAAATGTTTATGGTTTGTCACTCTGGTTCATAAAATAGTGAATTTCAGGTAAATTTGAAACTGTATTTGTTACTCTTCCACACCCTATTTCCCTTCCTCTCACACGCACCAGAGGCAATCATTATTTGATTTGTATCCTTCTAGGTCATTTTATATATACATCTATTTATGAATAATATATGGTATTGCTTTGTGTGTTCTTTTAGTTATTCCTAAGTGCACTCATGTTGTACATATTCTTCAACTTGATTTTTATCACTCAACATTGTGTTTTAGATTGCCCATGTAAATATATATGTAACTAGTTTGTTCACTTTAACGCTATGTAAAATTTCATTATATAACTGCCAATACTATAATTTATTTCTCCATCCCTCTATTAGATATTTCCAATTTTTCACTATTTTATACAATACTATATAAATCTTTTGGTTTTTTGATGTTTCTTTTTTTATTTCAAAGTATTAAGGAGGTAATGTTTTTATTTACATGGATCACTTTTGTAATGCTCAAGTCAGGGTTAAAAGTGTGCCCATCACCCAGATAGTGTTCATTATACCTGTTAAGGTAAGTTTTTGCCCATCCCCTCTTTCTCCCTCCCCCTTGCTTGATTTCCTTTGAGATTTACTTCCCTTTATGCACATATGTGCTCATCAGTTAGTTCCAATTTAATAATGAGTACATGTTTTCCCATTCTTCAGATACTTCACTTAGGGTAATGTTCTCCAGTTCCAATCAAATCTTTGCAAGAACTCTCTATGGGTCATATCTCCAAGTAGAATTGCTGGGTTGTAGGGTATGAGTACTTTCATCTTTACGACATAGCACCAATTGATTCTCTAAAGAAATTATATAAATTTACATTGTCACCAGCAATGTTTGATAGTTCCTCTCTCTTTGTATGCTCACCAACACTTTATATTGTCAGATTTTTTGCAGTCTGGTGGCAAAAAATAAAATCTCTTTACTTTGACTTAGATTTCCTTAATGATTACCAAGTTTGAATATCTTTTCATAACTGGTTTCCTATTTTGTAAATTGTCTTTTTATGTATTTTATACAATTTTCTTTTGAGATATTTGTCTTTTTGTCACAATTATTTGTACAAATTCTTTATATACTCTGAATACTATCATTGTGCCTCATGTGTTTGCAAATATCTTCTCTTTGCTTGATGTCTGTCTTATAACTTTGTTGTGATTTGTTAGACATTTTCGATACTGATCTATTAATTTTTTCTTAATAAATTATGATTTTTGTGCTTTGTCTAAAATATATTATACTGCAATTATATATGTATATATGTAAAATATGCAAAAATACATAAATTTATACATATACAAATATTACCCACATATTTGTCACTTTCTCTAACAGTCTGCAGAAGCTGAAGTTATCAAACCTATCAAGCATCGAAAACCCACGCTATTCAACTGGGTCTACTCTGCTGTTTAGCAATTGTTTCTCATCTCAAGTTTGTCTACCATATTAAGAAGGCAGTATAATATTTGGCATTAGAGAGACTTAATAGCAAGGTCGGCCCTGCCACTTAGTAAGTATATGACCATAACCTCTCCATGCCTCAGTTTCTTTATCAAAAACATGGCTTTTATTGTATCACACAGATTCCTCTAAGCATTCTTGATCTTCTCATGCATAAAAAGATGAAAATTAGTAATACTCTTAAAAGCCCTTTAGAATTAACTTATTTGATCCTCACTAAACTATTTTAGTCAGTCAGCAGCACTCAGACATATTCACAACATAATGAAGGAGGTACTAATATTATCTCCATCTTCCTCATCTCCAAGATGTGGAAACTGAGACCAAAAGGATAACTAACTTAAGTTCACATAGGTTAACAAATAGCAGAGCCAGGATTTACACTTCCATAACCCATGCTCTACAGCGCTTCACAGTACTGGCTCCCAGTAATTTCTTCCTTGTAAGTAAATGAAAGAATGAATGCAAACACTTGGCCTACTGTGCCGGACAGACACACTCTATAAATGTCATTTACTTTTATTTCCCATAAAAACTATTCTAAAATTTTCAACTTTACTCCAAACTTGAGTATATTCCCACAGATGAACTTATATTAGTATGCTCCAATATCATCTGTAGAATACTAGAGCCCTAGAATCTATGAATTATCTATTAAATTGTCATGTAATGAGAATCTCATTACCTATAGGCCTTTGACTTTGTCTTTACCTTCTCCTTCTCTTCATCCTCCTCATCCTCTTTAAAAACATTCTTGGGAAAACTCACATGTCTTAAACTTTACAAATAAATTAAAACCCTCAAAGTGACATACTTTCAAATTTTCCTTTCTGATCTACATGTAAAGTTTTCAGGAAAATGCTTAGCATATAGCATATGTTCAATAAATGCCAACTTTTATTATGCAGATTCTTTTTATTATTCAGATTCACTTCCTCTTGGAAGACTGACTTGAATGTCTGCTGCAGCATGAGTGGGAGGTAGGTGTAGAGAATAATGAGATATTAAAGGAAAAAAATTCACCTTTTCGTTTCCTTCCAACAGAGGAAGAATTTCACCTTCTTTCCCAGGTGACTCCTCTACCTGTGTCCATTATCTTATCCACTTTCAACTCTTCCAGGAACTTCCCTCTCTTTCAAGTCTTCAATCTTTCATCCTCTTTTATTCTCTATAACTCTATTTTATTGACTGTAAGATACTATTAACTGTAAAAAAGAAAAACTGTTGCCATTCAACCAGAACATTGTATCACTCAGATACAAAGATTTTCATCACGTATCACTGTTGAGCCTGCACGAAGAGGAAAATATAAGCAAATAAATTGGGTAAGGTATTCCTAAAACTTTGCATTTATAGCCTGATTTCTCACATACTCAGGATTGCTAATGTTATTTTTCCACACGATATTGTCCTCTATGATATGAGAAGTGTCGGTGACACACCATTTCTTAAGAGTGCTCCCCTGTTTTCTCTAAGACTTTCTTCCAAATGCTTCCCCCACCCTCTAAGCTTTGACATGCATGTGCTGACAGTGACTGTAAGTCATGACTGCTGCCTAGCTAATATTAACAGCAACTGTGAAATGCATCCTGATTTCAGAAATTTTAAAATGTGAATAAAAAACCACCACAGAAACAATGAAATGTAGTAGATTTTTCTCCTCAGTTTATAATCATGACGACATCACTCCATAAAGTTAACAAGAAAATTGAATATGGGAGATAGGAAAACAGAGGAAAATGAGATGGGACCAAAACATTTTCTCTCTCTCAAATAATGTGCTTACTAATTTAGTAACATTTATTTAGATTCATTTATTGAAGATTCTGATACAATGTGTTTACTTTGCTCATTGTGTTCAATATCATTTTTTCTGTGCATCTTGTATTTTTTGAAGTTTCAACTAGACAGGTGAGCTTTTCTTTCATCAGATAATCTTTTTTTCTATAGTTTTATCAAAGATTGAGTTATAAATATTTCAATATATTTTAATTCCGACAATTGATTCACAGACCTCTGGACTATAGTATATTATGGAGCCTCCAAAACACTGAATTCATCTATATCTAACCCATTTTTAAAAATTCTAATAATATGCTTTAGGAAAAAATGACATGATTTCCATATATTCTTTTAGTATGTTTTTATCATATATGTTCAAAGTGCACAACATGATGTTTTGATATATATATAGTGAAATGATTACTACGGTCAAACAAATTAATATATCTATCACCTCAGTTATCTTTTGTGTGTGTGTGGTATAAGCACCTAAAATCTACTTTCTTAGCAAATTTCTAGTATATAATATAGTATTATTAACTATAGCCCTCATGCTGTACATTAGCTCTCTACACTTACTCATGTTACATAACTACAACTTTGTACCCTTTGAATTGGCAGTATTTTACTTTCTCTTTGTAAAGAAATCCCAGCAAAACATCCAAGATTATAAAATAGCTGCTTCAGAATTTTAAGAGATTAAATTTGCTTTTTAGCTATAAGTAGATTAATTATTTAATACACACTTTTAAAATGATAATATTTTATCATAACAATTTATATGGAAATTACTGAATTTTCTCATTTTATGTAAATTGTTATATTGGCCTACTTAAACTCCTAAATTGTCCTGAGTAATTTCTTCCAGAACAATGGATCATTTTAAAGCATAGATCAAAGAATCAAAGAAATAAAAAATTAAAACAATGAAGTTCCTTTTACTCCTATCCCTACCTTACTGGCAAGAGTACAAAATGAATAATACTGTTGGTGAAGCTATGAAGAAATGCACATATTCATTATAGCTGTGAAAATATAAAGTTAGACATCCGTTCTGGAGGATATTTTGACATATGTATAAAAACCTTAAATTGTGTTAATGCCTTGATCTAGCAATTCAACTTACAAAGGTTTATCCTAAGAAAACAATTAAGAAAGTGCTCAAAGCTATAGATAGAAAGATGTTTGCCATAGTCAGAGTAGTGAAAAACCAAAACAATCCGAAATGTTCAACTATAGCTGATTAACATATTATGGTATATCCATTTAAAAAATTCTTTAGCCAATAAAAATTATAAGTTAAATCTGTATTTATTGACATGATATGGCAGAGACAGTCATGCCTACACTAAATGTTTCACTTGCTGCTTTCATTTCCTGTCCCCCTTGCAGTCAGGCGAACATATGTAACTTATTCTGGCCAATAGAATGCGGAAGTAAGGTGTGCCACTTCCAGACTGAGGTATTAAAGGCCATTGAAAGATCTTCCCATCTCCTCCCTTAGAAATTTAGGGAGGGCATTCCAAAAACGGCAGTTACAAGATGACAGAGCTTCCAGTAGCCTAGGTCCCTGAGTAGAATGTGTGGTACAGAGGTCTCCATTATCCTGTTTACGATATATAACATGAGCAAGAAATAAATTTTTGTGGTATTAAACCATTTAGAATTTGAGATTTTTGAGTTACAGAATAAATTAGCCAAGCCTAATACACATTCTAAAAGATTTATGACATATTAAATGAAACAAGTTTCAAGGGTATAATATACAAAAAGTTAACAAAGTTTGTTTTTATAAACAGAATGACAGAAATTTATTTTGTTTCTGCTGATTTTTTAAATGAGTATGCTCATGTTTTTTAACTTTAATAATTAAATTTATTTTCTTTGAAAGAAAAACACTTTAGAACAAAACAAATTATACATCATACTCAATAAAACCCAGCTTCATTAATGGACAGATAGAAAACACAAAACACACCTAAATTTTACCAGCTCTTTTACAAGCTAATAGCTTTTTAGAAATATGGGATACAGGAATGGACAAACAGATAAGATTTCTCAGTCTGTGTTTGTGTGTGGGGATACGTGGGTGCTTGTATGTTGCAACTCTGAGGCAAGTGACAGAAGATTCTTGGTGGCAGTAGGAAAGTTGTGATATCGTACAATGTGGGATAGAAAATTAAAAACAAATGTTCTGTTTACGGAAAATGCCTTGGAGGTAAGTTATGCAGTTAGAAATGAAGAGCAGAGCCCTGATTTATCCAAAAGGCACAGAGATAGCTGCCTGAGCAGAGAATAACATTTACATGAAGGTTTTGAGGCCCTGATGAAATTCTGAAAGTTAGTGTTCTGCAGTCTGCCCAGATACCGAACCCTTCTCCTCTGGCTCCTCTCGGCTTCTCTTCCTTTCCTGCCTCATCTCTATTGCCCCTCTTCTCTTCCATCTTATTCTCTGTTTATTTTATTCTAAGGAACCATTATGGCCTCAGGATATTTTCCATTACTCAGAAGCGTTTCCATTATTATAAAAGCAGTCAGGATGGCAAACAGAATATACATAGCCTTTCAGATGAGAGTAAAGTTGGAAGAGTTTCCTTTCATTCTCTCATGTTGAAGACTAAATGTTGTAGGAAAGGATGGGAAGCATGAATGTTACTGATTTAGTGAAGGTTATCGTCCCAAAGGCAGAAGATTTTTTCTCTGATGTTGGTTAGCCTGGTGGGATAGATGTTAGGGCTAGGGGCTTTCCTTTGTTGCTGTACATGCTTTGGCTTATTGGTTTACTTCTTTTCCACTCACTAGGAGACGGTGCCCAACCCCCTGGCCACAGACCGGTCCATGGCCTGTTAGGGACTGGGCCACAGGGTTCTGCCACCCCTCCCCACCACTCCGCCACACCCACCCCATCCCAGTCTGTGTACAAATTGTCTTCCATGAAACTGGTTCATGGTGCAGAAACGGTTGGAGAGTGCTGCGCTAGGGCAAATCCCCCAAGCAAGGAGCTCCCTAGTTCTCTGACATGACATGATGTAAAGCTTAAAAGATACTTTTCTTAAAAGCAGAGAGAACTGAATGGGGGTTTGATTCTGTGCCATGGTGATAATGAGGATCAGCTAAGGAGGTCTGTTACTGGCAGAACTGGTGTGTGCTTTAAGACACACAGTGGTGCCAAGAAACAATACAAAGTGTGAGAACAAGCAGACTGAGTCACGATCCATTGCGGATTCTAAATTGTACACTTCTGTCTCTATATATAGCATGTCAAAAGTGTCATTTCTGCTGTCATGAGAACTTTTTAGATTGTCATCACCGTAAGTACAGCAACAACAGTAGAGCAGTAACATTTCTTTATATTAAATATATCTGAATCCCACAGCAAGATGTGGTTTCCCCTGACACATTTGACTCGGGGGAATATTAGGCTGGGAGAATCTCTGGGGGAAACGGGGCATTGCTTCTTGATTCTATGTAAGGAGGAGTCATTTTGGTTGACATAGACTCCAAAGTATTGTACTTTTTTGGATCTTGCTGTCAGAAATCTCCAAGTATGGTGTGAAAGATGTACAATATTCTTTCAGCAAGGCTATTTTTTCAACTGGTATTATGTGGGTTTGAAAACAGAACGAGAGCGTTCTCGTTAATAATCCTTTCACATCCTGGCTGTGCAGCTGAGGTGCTGCAGGCAAGGGTGAGGGGGTGCCACATTTTCAAATGAAGGGGGAAAGAAAAACATTTTAAAGGGTTATATGTATTTCTCTTGTTATCTCTGCTTTTGTGAAAAAAAGACAACTTTGGTTCATTTGGGGCAAAATCTCTTATTTATGCGGACACATTATAAAATAAAATCTTCCTTTGTAATTTAAGACAAAACAATTCTGGGGAATGCCTTGGGGATGCTTTAATGAATGATCTCTTTTATTTCTTTCTTTTCCTATGTGAATTTCCAAAAAAACATCTCTGATAAAAATAAATCTAGTTGTCCTCAGAAATGTAGAAGTGTTCTGACTACAGAATTCTTACTATGACCTGATACAGAGAAAATGCACTTTAAACAAAAATTAAACAACACATTCACTGTATGTAACTAGAATGAAAAAGAAGCTGAAGTCCTTATCCTCTCAAGGAGCAATATGATTTTCTTTTAACTCTCAAGTATTGTTTATTTCTTATTTAATTTAGAAAAATTTACATACAGTAAAATTCACTCTTTTAGGTGTATAGTTCTGTGAGTTTGACAAATGTGTATAGTTTTGTAACTATCTCCACAATCAAGATATGGAATAAATCCCCAAAGCATTCCCCCAAGTCCCTTTGTAATCAGATCCTGCTCCCAAGCCTAAACCTTGGCAACCACTTATTTGTTTTTTGTCTCCAGAGTTTTGCCTTTCCCACAGTGTCATATAAATCGAATCATACAGTATGTAGTATTTGGGGTCTGGCTTCTTTCATTTAGCAAAATGCATTTAAGATTTATCCGTATTGTTAAATGAATTTATAGTGCATTCCTTTTTATTGTCAAATAGATTTCACTGTATAGGTGTACCACAGTTTGTTTATCCCTCTGCCAGTTGAAGGACATCTGGGTTGAATCCAGTTTTTGGTGATTATGAATAAAGTCATGAAAAATATTTGTGTACAGATGTTTTTGTAGTACAAAATTTTATTTCTTTTGGATAAATACCTAGTAGTGGGATCACTGGGTCGTATGATAAGTATACATTTAACTTTGAACGAAACTGGCAAACTATCTTCTATAGTGGCTATACCATACTGCATTCCCACCAGCAATGTACAAGAGTTTCCTTTGCTCAGAATGCTCATTCACACTTAGCATTGTCACTTCTTTTTTTTTTTTCACTTTATCCACTCTAATAATCTGTAGTGGTATTATATTATGGTTTTAATTTACATTTCCTTAATGACTTATGATATTGAACATCATTTCATGTGCCTATTTTTGATCCATGATCTTCTTTGATGATTAATTTATAGAATTTTTTTTGCTCATTAAAAAATTGGATGTTTTCTGCGTTTTGAGAGTTCTTTATATATTTTAGAGAAAACTTTATTGTTAAGTATATGTTTTGCAAATATTTTTGTAAAGTGTGCAATTTTTCACTCTCTTAGCAGTATCTTTTACAAAGCAAGTTTTCATTTCGATGAAATCCAGTTAATCAGTTTTTTATTGTTATTTTTTGGTGCATTTGGTATTATATCTAAGAAATCTGTCTGGCCCAAAGTACAAAGATTTTCTCTTTTTTTTGGTTTGGGAATTTGATAGTTTTAGATTTTACATTTAAGTTTATGATCCATTTTGAGTTAATGTTTGTATAATGTATGAGGTATGGATCAAAATTCTTTTTTTATATATATGTTCCACTTTTTTAACATCATTTGACAAAAATTCTATACTTTCTCCATTAAATTGACTTTGTACCTTTTCCAAAAATCAATTGGTCAAATATGTGTGGGTCTACTTCTGACTCTCAATTTTGTTCTGTTGATCTATGTTTCTAACCCTTCACCAATACCACTGCTTTGGTTACAAGGCTTTATAGTAAGTCTTAAATCAGACTTTGTGAGTCCTGCAATTTATCCTTTTTCAAAATTGTTTTGACTATTCTAGTTCCTTTGCCTTTCCATATAAAATTTAGAATCAGCTTGTTAATTTCTCCAAAAAAATACTGTTGGGATTTAGATTGGAATTGTGTTAAATCTATATAATTTTTAGGACATAAAGAAACTTGTGCAAAACACAACTAAAAATCAAGAAGCATCCTAGAATCAATGCACATGAGCTAACGTTCCCCTTTCCGAACTTGGCATTGATACTTACATAACATCTCTCTTAAAACAGTACCCATTGGATAAAGTATTGAAGAAAATACTGAGATTACAAACCCATGTCTTGGCCCAATACATTCCAGTGGCAAGTCTCATCTTAAATCACAACTGCATTTTCAGGTGTGCAAATCAGCTGAATAGGACTTCGAAGTCAACATAATTAGGTATAAAAAGATAGATCATCCTAATAGCATACTCTGCTTACTTGTGTCAAAATAGCAAACCTCAAACTGGAAACATGATTCTCTCTGATTGAGTGGTATCACACAGAGAGCCACTGTTCCCTGTAGTGTTCCTGTCTGTCCTATTCGAAGAATGACAACACAGCTGTTTAGGGACATGGGCTCCAACTGAAAATATGAGAGAGAGGGATGTAAAGGGGTATTCACATCATATTGGAATAATTCCTAATCCTGAGGAAGTTTATAAAAGAGAGCCTGAAATTCATGTTCATGGGGCCCTAAGATCACTACTATGTTAATATTACAGAAAATGATAGCACTCTTTTCAGTGTTTCATCTATATACCCTGTTGCTTCCCTTCAATTGAATTGTTTGATGTACTGCCAATTTTCTTAGTTTCCTGGAGATTTCCATTATAGAAGTTGTAAAAATCTTTTAATTACACCAAACCAAGTACCCATTCTTTGTTGACATGGGGCTGGCTTGTGTCTTGAGAAATTCTCAAACAAAGTCTGTGGATAGAAGTAGAGCAGCATGTTTCATACATTGAAGGGGAAAAATAATAGAGAATTAGGATTTCTTTTTTCCTTGTTGTTACATGCGTTCTGGCATCATTTTAAATTTATTTATAATACTGCTGTCATTAATATTATGTTCACTTAGTTGAAATTATTTTGTTTCTCTCTTTGGAAATAGAGCTTCTCAAGACTGATAAATAATAATACATTATACAAGTACTGTGGATTGTTTAACATTCTGATTAATGAGAGATTTCTACCCCAAAATGACAATCTTTAGGGCTTAGCAGATGTAAGCTTGTCAGTCTCAGATCATGAATAGTGTTTACATTTGAAAGATGAATCTAATACATTAGTAAAGTTGTTAATTTTTTCCTCAAGCTTTTTCATAAAATTACTACTGGAGTAATCAGGATGAAACACTCTCATTAAAAACTAACCTTGTCTGTATGGCACTGAGCCAGACCAGACCACACAAGCTCACGCAGGTTCAAAGATTTTTGAGAATATTGATTCACATTCTGCTAAGGTTATTTTCACTTTAGTTTACCATTAAACCAGCAAATAGGCATGACAAAAACTATAAAGGAGGTGGAGGTACAAGTGAATGGACTATAAAGGAAATAGGATAGAACATGGTTCGCTCTTCCTGTAACCTCACTGATTCTGACATTCCATAGGGAAATCATCCAGTCACAAGAGCTGGAATCTCAGGCTCTCTTCCTCTTAATACTTTCAGCTGAAGGCTGAAAGGGGCCTCAGCACTCAGGTTCCATTATTAGCACATGAGGAAATTCTTACTGTGCCCAGTTACCTTCAACTTTTCTTATCAGGGTACTAGGCTGAGCCACGACCCGGCACAGGTGTTCTTCCTTCAAACGTGCTGCCTTTAGAATCACATCCACTTGGTCCTCATTAGGCTACCTGCTTCTCTTTGTCCAGCATCCTTTCACTGGCTGAGATTTTGCTAAGCATTTTTATTGTTTTAAGAGAAAGATATGTTCACAACAAAGCATGTTTAAGCACCCAGATTCCTAGGCTTTGAGGCTAAATTTTAAATAATCTAAGAGGCTAAGGAAGTTCTCAGGAGGCTGAGATGCAGACACAAGAAGAGAAATTGGGTAATCACAGAATAAATTAAAGCCTGATTGCTTCTGGATTTTTTTTTTGTTAGGATCAAGTTTTTAAAATAATGCTTGATGCAACCCCAGAATCATCAAACATATGTGAAATAATAAGGCATCAAAAGGAAAAGAGACTAAAAAATTGGTTTTACAACAAAATGGCTTCAAACTCTAAAGATTTCTTTGTCCTTAGATTCTCAGTCCTTCAGTCACTTTAGAGTTACAAAAGGAAGTAGAATAAATGTCCTGACAGCATAGTTTATTCAACCAAATAGAACAGATTAAAATCAGTTTATATCCATGTGAACAACTATTCTTTATCATGTCAGGAACTCCCTGTTTTCTCAATGAGTGAGAAAGATCCCTCCTCACTGGGGAGTTGCCTTCTAAACACGTGTTTAATGCAGTCAAACATCATGATGATTACATTCACAATGATGTAAGACTATAATATTAACCCTGAGCATTTAACAGAAGAGATAAGGATTGATGGCAGAAGAAAAGTGTTATTGTTGTTTGGAAGGAATGTAGAGAATGCATGAAAGAAGAGGATTGCTCAGTATGGGTAGAACACCGGAGAGTTCAAAATCAGAAGGAGAGATAGGAAGGGGACAGCAATAAGGAAAAGATTTGAGAGACCAGCCTCTCATTGGTGCCCATAGCTGGAGATAGTACTGCATGGAAACTAAAAACAGTGGTTTTAAGAGGAAAAAGAAAAACCAAGAGTACAATTAACTCACTTCCACTCACAATTGCCATGAAAATATAAAATATCAGACTAATATGCCAGTATTAGCACTGGAAATGAGGAAAACTGACTCTCGCATATCAGATACTTGGGAATTTCTATTGTATTGATGGAAGGTTGATTTGTGACTTTCCATATTGACAGGTACCTAGGAAGTAGGTACAGAATACCTTGAAAAAAAGCCACTAACATCCTATAACTAAGAGGAATGAGGGCAGGATATAGGACAGACAGCCACAGCAAACAGAAAATATGTGTGGATGAGCTTTCGTCTGGAGCAGATGGCCCCAACGAACAGAGTTGGCAGAGTGGGGCTTCCTCTGAAAGACATGGAAAAGATACTGTAAGTCAAAAGGAGACCATCTGGAGAAAGCAGAGGAAATGCCTTCCCTAAAATAGATTCACTGCAAGAAGAAAAGCTCATTTTATAAAGTGTCTAATTTGGATTCTCAAAAATATATGTCAAATATCAAAAAAAGTTAAGAAAAGTCAAATTTCATGAAAGTAAAAAATAAAATTATTCAACTAAAACTTGAAGAGGAGCAATGAACAGCAGACTGGATACTGCAGAAAATTCACTTTAGTGAAACAGAAGAAAAGTTTCAGAATTTATCTAGAGGTGAAGGATAAAAAGATGAAAATGATTTTAGAAAAGATGAATTCTATGAAAAAAGAATTCTAATCATCCAATCTGTATATAATAAATACTGAAATGATAGAAATCACAAATGAGAGAGAAACAGACAGGATAGGAGGAAATAATTTTTAAAAAATTAAACTAATAAAGCCTGAATCTGCAAGAGCAGAAAAGCTCCCTGCAAATCGCTAACTAAAGACTAGATTAAATTTTTTAAAAATTTTTTAAAGACTACTTCTATTATTCTAAAACATTATTCTCCTCAAAAGTCATATGCAGTTGACCCTTGAACAACACAGGTTTGAACTGCATGAGTGCACTTATATGCAGATATTCTTCCTCCTCGGCCACCCTTGTGATAGCAAGACCAACCCCTCCTCTTTTTTCTCCTCTTCAGCCTATTTAACATGAAGACAAGGATGAAGACTTTCATGATGATCCATTTAATGGATAGTTTATGTATTTTCTCCTCTTGATGATTTTCTTAACAACATATTCTTTTCTCTAGCTTACTTTATTATAAGAATGCAGTATACAATACATATAACATACAAAAGGTGCATTAATTGACTTTATGTTACTGGTATTGGTTATTATTGGCTACCATCAACAACTAGGCTATGAGTAGTTACATTTTGGGAGAGTCAAAGTTATATATAAATTTTCAACTGTGGAGGGGGTAGGGGGGGCTGGTACCCCTAACCTCCACGTTGTTTAATGGTCAACTGTAATTTGATGACTCTTTTAGGCAAAATGCTACTTGAAATCTTCACTTTTGGGGTTTTACATTCCAACAGCATCAACTAGTTAAGACCATTTTAAATGGCTTTTTGAGTACTACACTTCTTTCTGACTCTAAAGAAGATCCACATTTAGTCTAGGTGTTAAATAAAATCTACCTGAAACTCAAGAATTTTAATAGGACAACAAAACTCAATTGAAACTAAACCTAATTAAGTAAACTAAAAATATTAGGCTAATTTAGGTAGCAAGCACAAACCAGAGGTCCTAACTGACTCCCTGCTAGTAAAGAAACTGAAAAATTCAATCTAAGCTTGAAAACACTGAGTTCACTTATCTCACATAAGGCAGGTAAAATGAAAAATAAGAACAGCTTCAGCAATTTATTCAGTTCAAAATGGAAGTTGTTGTATCATGGAAAAGCATATACTGTTAACATCACAGTCAGGGTTTCTTGGATAATGTGACCAGAAGAGTGGATTATGACTATCTATCTCTTTATGCTTGTGCCAATTTATGGGATATTTAGAAGAAACTCAAATTTCTAAGTAGATTGAGCTAAAGGCAAGTGGAACCTTGACCTCTTAATGATCTTGACTGGTAAACACAAATCTACGCAGGAATATTCTACAAGCCTTCCACTGAACTGCTCTTGGGCTTTCTCCCTTTCCCAGGCTTCTCTCTTTCCATGGTTTCTTTTATTCATCTGGATTTACAGCCTGTTTTAAAAGAGTCTTTTTAGCTTTGACCTGGACCTCAATTCCAGGTAATATCTTTCTCATTTTCTCATGGTCTTATGAATCTCTACTACAGATAATAGACAACATGACCCCTGAATCTTGTACCAAGCTCTCAAGTAGTTGTCTCCCTACCCATCAGGGAAAAAAACTTAGTTCTGTAGCTGAACTTCCAAGAGACCAATCAAAATCACAATTTAAGAAGTGATTTACAGATTGATAGATATTTATCATGATTTCGGTTTCTCTATTGGAGGTTCACAAAGGAAAAAATTCCCAATAAGTTTGAAATAAAAAGCAGCTGCTAATTTTGATAAGGAACTTATTGAGCTGAGAGAGAATTACAGAAAATATACAGTTTCCCTAAAATTTGAAAATGAATATATGAGTCTCAAAACTGTCCTTTAATTTCTGGCTATGTATCAAAAATATGGCTTTTATTTGATTTTACTTGGCTCTGTGAAAGTGAATTTTCTTTCATGAAACCACAAATTCAGAAGTGGAAGCTACCACTAGTGACGCAAATTTGGAATCAGTATGACATGTCTTGACTGAAAAATAATCCACAGGTTTTGAAATGAAAATCTATTAAACAATATTGTCACTGATATGCTAAGAAATGATGAATGACCAAAAATATGCCTTTAATAGTGTGCTTTTTATATTAAAAAATCAATTAAAATCTTAAAATCACTTTTTCTTGTTTCAGTAGATTTAGGGGGTACAATTATTTTTTGTTACATAGATGAATTGTATAATGATGAAATCACAGCTTTTAGTGTACCCATCACCAGAATCCTGTACATTGTTCCTGATAAGTAATTTATGATCCCTCACTCCCCTCTCACCCTCACATTTTCTTAGTTTCCAATGTCCTTTATACCTCCTATGGCCATATGTACCCATCATTTAGCTCTCACTTATAAGAACATGTGGTATTTGTTTTTCCATTCCTGAAATACTCCACTTAGGATGATGGTCTCCAGTTCCATTAAAGTTTCTGCGAAAGGCATTATTTCATTCTTTTTCATGGCTGAGTAGTATTCCATGATTTCCGTTATCTACTTATTAGTTGATAGGCACTTAGGTTGATTCCTTATCTTTGCAATTGTGAATTGTGCAGCAATAAACATTCGGGTGCAAGTGTATTTTTGATAAAATGATTTATTTTCCTTTGGGTAGATACCTAGTAGTGGGATTTTGGGATCAAATAATAGATATACTTTTAGTTCTTTGAGGAATCTCCATACTGTTTTTCATAGTGGTTGTATTAAATTACATTTAATTATATTTACAACCGTGTATAAGCATTCCCTTTTCATTGCATCTGTGCCAACATCTATTGTTTTTTGACTTTTTAATAATGGCCATCCTGACAGAGGTAAAGTGATATCTCATTGTGGTTTTAATTTGTATTTCCCTGATAATTAGTAATGCTGCACATTTTTTCTTATGTTTCTCAGACATTTGTTTTCTTATGTTTGTTGGATTTTTCTTTTGAGACAAATCTGTTCATGTCATTTGCCCACTTTTTGATGAGGTTATTTGTTTTTTTCTTGCTGATTTGAGTTTTTTGCAGATTCTGGATATTAGGACTTTGTCAGATGTATAGTTTGTGAATATTTTCTCCCAGTCTGTAGGTTGTCTGTTTTCTCTGTTGAATATTTTCTTTGCTGTGCAGAAACTTTTTAGTTTAATTAAGTCCCATTTATTTATTTTTGATGTTGCTGTATTTGCTTTTGGGAGTCTTAGCCATAAATTCTTTGTTTAGCCCAATGTCCACAAGAGTTTTTCTTACATTTTCTTCGAGAATTTTTATGGTTTCAAATCTTACATTTAAGTCTTTAATCCATCTTGACTTAATTTTTTTTATTTCAGAAATTATGGGGGTACAAATGTTTTAGTTACATGGATTGCTTTTGTACTCCTTGAGTCAAAGTTATAAGTGTGTCTGTCACCCAGCGAGTGTATATTGTACCTGTTAGGTATGATTTCACCCTTCCCCCACACCTCCCTCCCATCTGCATGATTTATATTGACTTTTACTTTCATTTGTGGACATAAGTGCTGATCAGATTTGATAGAGAGTACATGTGGTGTTTGTTGTTCCATTCTTATAATACTTCACTTGGGAGCATGGTGTCCATCGAGATTGTTGCAAAAGATATTAATTCATTTTTTTATGGCTGAGTAGTAAACCATGATATACATACAACACATTTTATTAACCTATTCATGAATTGATGGGCACTTAGGTTGATTCCACAACCTTTCAATTGTGAATTGTGCTGCAATAAACATTTAAGTGCAGGTGTTTTTTTGATAAAATGACTTTCTTTTCCTATGGCTAAATACCCATTAGTGTGGATCAAATGATAGGTCTACTTCTAGTTCTTTGAGGAATCTCCATACTATTTTCCATAGAGATTGCACTGGTTTGCAGTTCTACCAGCAGTGTATAAGTGTTCTTTTCTCTCTGCATCCACACCAGGATCTATTGTTTTGGGACTTTTTGATAAAAGCCATTCTCGCTGGGGTTAGGTGATATCTCATTGTGGTTTTGATTTGCATTTCTCGTAATGGCACAAAAATAGAGATATAGACCAATAGAACAGAACAGGGAACCCAAATATAAAACCAACCACATATTGCCATCTGATCTTTGACAAAGTAGACAGCAATATACACTGGGGAAAAGAATCCCTATTCAGAAACTCATGCTGGGAAAATTGGATAGTCACATGTAGAAGATTGAAACAGGATCTATATCTCTCACTAGTCACAAAAATTAATTCAAGATGGATAACAGACTTAAATGTAAGACATGAATCTAAGAATTCTAGAAGAAAATGTTGGAAAAACTCTTCTAGATATTGGCCTAGGCAAAGAATCTATGAAGAAAACCCCAAGGGCAAACACAACAACAAAAATTAATAAATGAGACTTGATTAAATTAAAAGCTTCTGTACAGCCGAGGAAACAATCATTAGAGCAAATAGACAGCCTATAGAACAGGAGAAAATATTTGTATCCTATGCATCCAAGAAAGGGCTAATGATCAGAATCTACAATGAACTCAAGCAAATCAGCAAGAAAAAAAGCAAACAACCCCATTAAAAATAGGCAAAAGACATGAACAGAAGCTTTTCAAAATAAGATAGACTAATGGCCAATAAACATATGAAAAAATGCTCAACGTCATTTGAGTAAATTTTTATATATGGTGAAAGACAGGAATCCAGTTTCATTCTTCTGCAGCTGGCTATCCAATTTTCCCAGTGCCATTTATTGAATAGGGCATCCTTTCCCCATTGTATACTATTATCTGCTTTGTCAAAAATCAGTTGGTTTTAGCTATATGGTTTTATTTCTGGATTCTCTATTCTATTCCATTGACCTATGTGTCCACTTTTATACCATGCTATGTTGGTTACTATGGCCTTGAAGTATAATTTGAAGTCAGGTAATGTGATACTTCCAGATTTGTTCTTTTTAATTAGGATTGCTTTGGCTATTTGGGTTCTTTTCTTATTCCATGTGAAATTTAGGGTTGTTTGTTTCTAATTCTATGAAAAATGACATTGGCATCTTGATGGGAATTGCATTGAACCTGTTGATTATTTTAGGCATTTTGGGCACTTTAATGATATTAAGTCTTCCAATCCATGAATATGGGATGTTTTTTCACTTGTTTGTGTCATCTGTGATAAAATCACTTTTATAAGACTTTCAAACTAGATATTTTAATATAGAATAGGCCATAATTTGTATTCTTATGAATTTTAAAAATGCTTATAACCTAAGTACATGTAATGTCTAATTGAATGGCTCCTTATTGAAAAATCTGAATGCTCTGGCCTAGATGACAAACTCTCTGTGTAGTGAAAGACACAGGCAACAGAAAGAATGATTATGAAAATTAGATTATAAACACTTGCTCGTGGTGCTGCTTAGGTGATCATTTCCCATTAATAAATATAGAACACAAATAAACACAACCTATAGGCTTATTGCCCTGCACATCACAAATTGCCTTAATCATAGAAGTATGTTCATTAAGTTAACCTAACACTATAAGCAAATGATCTATGGAGAGAATAAAAACATATACTATTATAATAAGTTTTTGCACATCATCTGAATATATTTCATACATAGCATTTATTTTTCTAATTTCTTAAATGGATTGGGACTTGGATACCTATGGGGTAGGAAAAATAGCACTGTATTCTTCTGCTTTCTATCTGTATTCTACAAATAACCAGCACCCTCCCCCCCCGCCAAAATTGCAGAGGTGTGATGAAGAATAATAAAAGATTAGAAAATGAATGTGCACAATTTGAGTTAGTAATTGAACTGGGAGAGGTATATTAATAACACTGGGAAAATCTAAAGCATATATATCTGTGAGAACAATTAGCATTTTTCTCGTGTTTGAAAATATGATGTAGGGAGATACGGTTAAAAGGAACTTCAACCATATTTGTAATTTTTCATATATTGAAGACTTAAGGTTGTCATTACATTTGTGATTCATTTACCCACTGCCGTGCCCATAAATCCTTTACCAAATCTACAGGTGAAAAGAAAAAACAACTAACCATACAAACAGACAAAAAGGTTTCAATCTAATGAGGAAAAATGTAGCATGATGGGGACGTAAGTTTGGGGGAGGGAGGCATGAATATGCTGGCTTCCACATTATTTCATGTCCCCATGAGTCCTTCTCAGAGGTAAATAAAACATCCTAGCTATTAGGAAGACACTAAACATCAACACTTTAGCAGATGAAATTAGCTACATACACTATGAAGCATAAGTCTTGTATCTATTTTGTTCTACAGTGTAAAAAGAGAAAGTCTGTCAGGAGAGAAACTAGAAATGAAAAAAATATGAGTCTTGTCTAACAGATAAACCTAGCAATATCAGGCCTCAACACTTATCATATTTGAAATTCCAATTATGAATCCCTCAATTCTAATTGTCTATCTTCTTTAGCATACTTTTTGGATAATTTTGCATTATTCTTTGTTTTGAGTGGGCCGTGATCAGTTATCTTTCTCCAAGGCCAATTCTAATATCCTGGGAAAAAAAAAGGTATGTGCTTCTCTTATCTTTCTGAGCCAAGTTTTCTTTGACAATCTGGCTTAAGGGAAGGGCAATACATGAGAGGTCACCTTTTTGTCTTGTCTTCCCTAGACTGCCCAGCATACCAGATTTCAGAGGGGATTTATACTGCATTCCTGGTACGGTGTGCCCCTTTCCACAGGTTTTAGGTCCTTGGTTTTCCTGCCTTTGTCCTTAATTCCAGACACACCATCATAGTTAAATAGATTTTTCTGGATATTCTTTGACATCTTTTGATGCTGTACAACAGGGTAGCAAAATTAACAATTTGTAAGTTGCTTGAGTTTGGGTATTTCTGTAGTTGGATTGTTTGGAAATTTAAGAATGGTGTTTGAATAATATTTTGAAATCGAAACCAGAAAAGGACTTCAAAGTACCAGTCTAAGTATTTCTACCCTTTTGAGAAAATGACTTGTAATTTAGGATTTGCTAAGTGTGGATGAGAATTGCTAGCTTACCTGAGGCAGCTGCTACCACCTCATTTTATGTTTATAATAATGAAGTGAGAATTTTGGCAAGTGAAAACTGTTGTTTAAAACCTAAGAGGCTGGAAGCATCTGTCAAACAGTGTATTCAGGCCCAAACCTAATGGTTTATAAACCAGATGATGAGTGCGTACATGTTATGAATTGCTGTTGTATATTGCTTTCCTAAGTTTTGTATACAAAATGGTGAAAGTTTTCATTCTACTGATGTGACTCATCTATACAACAGATGAGATGTTTGATAGAAACATTGCTGTCATTTCTAATGAATTCATAAGCTATTGTTCAATTTCCTTTTATGCTACAAGCCCAGCTGAGAGCCCAGGAGTTTGTGTTTAATCAGACACAGTACATGTCTATCTTTCAGAGAACATCCAGATAATGACCAATATAATTTTTTGAAAAAATCTAATTTCTTAAGTCTGTCAAGTCTGATTGAAAAAGACCCAGTTTAAATTCTCAAAAGAGCACATTTTTATGTAAATTCTTTTATACTTTTCATTCATTATTCAGTATATTTTGCCTTCCCTTTGAGTATAATCAAAAGATAGCTTTAATGCAATCCCAAAGTTGCAATACACAAGAAGCTATAGTTGATAGCAGGAGTAAAAGCAGAAAGATTGGTTATAGAAAGAAAGCATAAATGGTGTTTGAATTGAATCTTGAGACTGAAAGAGAAAGAATTTGGAGAACAAGTGTCAGTATCCATAACTTCTAAGGAAGGCGGCTTTAATTTGTATTTAGGTTCCAGACAGGGATGAGAATTGCTAGCCGGTTTGAAACAACAGGTACAATCATATTTTATGCCAAGAGTGCCTATTATCATCCTAGCACAAAACCTCGGGTTTTTCTCCTGATCGTCTGAAAGTGCAGTCAAATCTCTTTATGGTTTTCTTTATTTTTCTGTCTCTCTAAGAATTCTCTTCTCATTAGGGTCTAACTGGAGACTGTTGTTTTTCAGGGTCAAGCCACTCAACTGATTGTGCACACATTCTTAGCTTAGTTAGCCATACAGTACCTGGAGACTTCAGTTAGTAACAAATTCATCGTCTACAGAATCACACAAAGGGGAGTCTCTCTTATTTTGGTTGCTTTCCTTGAAAAAAATTATTTCATTATCCAGAATTAGAAAATAATCTTTGAAGTGGATCTTATTTGGTGGTTTAATATCTAACTATTGTTTTAAAAATATGGTTCAACACCAGGAATTCAAGAACACATTCAATTTCCATTATTTTTTTTAAAGTTTTTTCCATTTATTTCTCTATTGAAAAAAGACAAAAGATGAATTTTAGAATGTAAATATATATACATATATATAATATCTTACATATGGCGTTTCCTTTAGCTAGTTGATATTTAATGCTTTAATGATTTTTGATTTAGGTTAATGATTTTTATAGATTATTTATTAAAAACACAAGAGATAAACATATAATAGGAATCATAATAAATGAAAGTTGCAGAATGGGATGGCCTAGTGTATTTAAATTTCTTACAATTGAAAATATTTTTGATGTTAACAGTTGTAAATTATATTTATTGGTTTTTAGAACCAATATGATAAACTAATCTGTCTGTCTCCAAATTTCTCAATGAGGTAGCTCAACCAATGTCTATAGCCAAGTACTAAATATGTGTATCTGTTCTGCCATAGATAATTATAGAGGAGTCCTATCATCAATAACTTACAGCCAAATGGGTGAGAATTCATTATTAATCACTAGAACACCACTACCCCCCTTATATCTAGTACACTTGATAAATAACAGCAACCTTGGTCTGTCGACTGCACCAGTAAGAAAACCAACTGGTAACCCCTCAGCTCATGCTCTGGGACAAGCAGCTTTTGTCTGGTTCATTGGAGGAGAAGCTCAACCACCTTATCTTACTTATGGCATAAGACACTGTGCTAAACATTGTGGATAAGTGAATAATAAGACAGACATGGCTCATGTCCTTATGAAATTAGTGAGGATGACTTCTATACAATCATTTATAAATATAAAGAAACATTTTAAAATCTCCAAACAAAGAAAAGTGGCTGCTTGAAAGAGGTGTATTGTGTAAGTTGGGATATTCTGTTGTAAGAAATATCAATCTGAATTAGCTTAAGCAAAAACAATAAAAAAGGGGAGAACAGTATGGAATTTAGAGGCTTAACCAAACAGAATATGCAAGGATGAAACTGGTCTTAGTGATAACTGGAATGAGGAATTTGGAATAGAAACAGAAATCTCCCCATGGATTTTCTCTGCTTATAAGAGTATACTGGCCTCATTCTCTCCTGCTGTATAGGGGTCTTTTCCTCATGGCAAGGATCATAGTTGCTGGTTACTCTGAATTCAAACACTTTCAGACCCGAGAAGCCATGAAGATTTCCTGCCAGCTTGTAAAAAGCCCGTGGGAGAATTCTGACTGGTCCAACTTGGGACTCCATGCCTAGGCCGGTCACAGTGGCCAGAATGATGGAGTCCTAGGATAAGGTCAGCCTGTGAAAAAGGGGTGTACTCTAATTGGTAGACCCCATCAGATGGGCAAGGTTATCAAGGGAGGAGAACATTGGGATCAGAAGAAAGTGAAGGGTAATGGAGAACAGTAGTAACTGATACTAGGGACAAGGGTCATGCAGAACAATCAGAGCAAATGGACTCAACTATAATAGAACAGTTACTGAATAAAAAAGGAGACAACTTAAAAATGCAATTCCTATTGCCTATAAGAATTGAGTAAGATATATCATTAAAAAGAACAGTTTGTCATGAAACTGAAAGAAAACTTTAACATACATATGGTATAGGTTTGGTTAGTGAGTATGCAAGGACAATGAGCCCAACCAAGAAAATAACCTGGTTGACTGTATTAGAAGGTTTGAGAGTAATGTTAAATTGAATTTATTTTAAAATACACAGTTAGCATTAACCATATATTAATCACTATTCTAAGAATCAACTCATTTTATTTTCACAACAGCCCAATTAGGTAAGTAGTAATATTATTCCCATTTTACAGATAAGCAAACTTCATAGAGAGGCTAAGTGACTTGGTCAAGATCACACAGAGCTAGGCAGTAAGATCCAGAGACTGTGCTGCACCTCTAAATTAAGATGCACCTGTGAAGCTGATTATACCTCATAAAGAAGATAAGAACAAAAGGGCACTTAAAATTGAGGTTCTAAGATATGCACCTGCCAGTCAGTATTTCTCTGTGGAACTCTGAGATACCAAGAGAGTTATTTCAGAAATGTCTCTTCCATGTGCTCTTCTGTTGTAAGAGTTTGAACAGAAAATGTTCTTGTGCTTTTTTCTTTGTCACACATCTTCAAAAGATAAGTTATTGTTAAACATAAGGGTAATGTATTGTAATTAGAGTGTTATTACATTGAAATTAAAATTAGTTTTTCAAAATTCAAAACTAGTAGGAGGCAAACATATATAATAAGACATTGAGACTTCATGTCCAAATCTTCTCGGCCTTACCAGGCCAAAAATCCCATATGGCGCCAAATGATAATCACACCTGACAACAATAATTAAGATCCATGATAACTACCAAAATTGATGTGATCCATAGATAAAGAAAGAAAATCCATGATCGGAAGAGGACCTTGGTAAGGGTTTATGTGTAAGGAATGACAGGTCATGATCCCTGCAGGAATATTCTTCCAAAAATATAAAGTTGGCTGTGTTAGAGTTGCATTCTTGAACATCTTAAACCTATTTAAATATATCTGGCTAGGTTATTGTATACCACCTGTGTCTTGCATATAAAAAGGGGCTTGCAGAGTGGCTGATTTTCAGGCTCCCTAGGCCAATTCAATAACCTTATAATGGCCTCTGAGTGTTCAAGTGAAAAGAAGAGCTGCAAGTCTCACACTTTAAATCAAAAGCTAAAATCTATCAAGCTTAGCGAGGAAGGCAAGTCAAAAGCCAAGACAGGCCGAGTGCGGTGGCTCACGCCTGTAATCCTAGCACTCTGGGAGGCCGAGGCGGGCAGATTGTTTGAGCTCAGGAGTTCGAGACCAGCCTGAGCAAGAGCGAGACCCCATCTCTACTAAAAAAATAATAGAAAGAAATTATCTGGACAACTAAAAATATACAGAAAAAATTAGCCAGGCGTGGTGGCACATGCCTGTAGTCCCAGCTACTCAGGAGGCTGAGGCAATAGGATCGCCTGAGTCCAGGAGTTTGAGGTTGCTGTGAGCTAGGCTAACGCCACGGCACTCACTAGCCAGGGCAACAGAGTGAGACTCTGTCTCAAAAAAAAAAAAAAACAAAAAAAAAACCAAGACAGGCCAAAAGCTAAGCCTCTTGTGCCAGTTAGTCAACTTGTAAATGCAAAGAAAAAGTTTGTGAAGGAAAAAGTGCTACTCCAGTGAACATATGAATGATTAGAAAGGAAAACAGCCTTACTTAGTATATGGGGAAGTTTTTGTGGTCTGGATAAAAGATCAAACCAGACACAACATTCCCTTAAGCCAAAACCTAATCCAGAGCAAAACTTTATCTTCAATTCGATGAAGGCTGAGAGAGGTGAGGAAGCGGCAGAAGCAAAGTTGGAGGCTAGCAGAGGTTGGTTCATGAGGTTTAAGGAAAGAAGCCATGTATACAACATAAAAACGCAAGGTGAAGCAACAAGTGCTGATATAGAAGCTGTAGCAAGTTATCCAGAAGATCTAGCTGTGATAATTGATGAAGCTGCCTACACCAAATAACAGATTTTTAGTGTTGATGAAAAAGCCTCACTTTGGTAAAAGGTGCCATTTGGGACTTTCATAGTTAAAGAGGAGAAGTCAATGCTTGCCTTCATAGCTTCAAAGGACAGGCTGACTCTCTTGTTAGAAGCTAATGCAACTAGTAACCTCAAATTGAAGCAAATGCTCATTAACCATTCCAAAAATCCTAGGGCCCTTGAGATTATGCTAAATCTACTCTGCCTGTACTCTACAAGAGAAACAACAAAGCCTTGATGACAAAACATCTGTTTATAGCATGGTTTACTGAATATTTTAAGCCCACTGTTGAGATCTACTGCTTAGAAAAAAAAAGATTCTTTTCAAAATATTAGTGCTCAGTGTCAATGCACCTGGTCACCTAAGAGCTCTGATGGAGATGTAGAAGATGAATGTTTTCATGCTTGCTAACACATCTATTCTGCAACTCATTGGTTGAGTAATTTTGACTTTCAAGTCTTATTATTTAAGAAATACATTTTGTAAGGCTATAGCTGCCATAGTGATGCCTCTGATGGATCTGGACAGAGTAAGTTGAAAACCTCTTGGAAAAGATTCACTATTCTAGATGGCATTAAGAACATTTATGATTCAGGGGAGTAGATTAAAATATCAACATTAATAGGAGTTTGGAAGTTGATTCCAGCCCTCATAGACTTTCAGGGGAGGAAGTAACTGCAGATGTGGTGAAAACAGGAAGAGAACTAGAACTAGAAGTGGAGTCTGAAGATGGGACTGAGTTGCTGCAATCTCATAATTAAACTTGAATGAATGAGTTGCTTCTTATGGATGAGCAAGGAAAGTGATTTCTTGAGATAGAATCTACTCCTGGTGAAGATGCTGTGAACATTGTTAAAATTACAACAAAGAATTTAGAATATTCCATAACCTCATTTGATGTAGCAACAGTAAGGCTTGAGAGGATTGACTAAAATTTTGAAAGAAATTCCTTTCTGGGTAAAATATATCAAACAGCATTGCATGCTACAGAGAAATCTTTTCTGAAAGGATGAGTCAATAGATGTGGCAAACTTCATTTTAAGAAATTGCCATAGCCACCTCGACCTGAGTAACCACCATCCTGATCAGTCAGTAGCCATTAACATTGAGGCAAGACCCTGCAACAACAAAAAGATTAAGACTCACTGAAGGCTCAAATGATCATTAGCACTTTTTATCAATAAAGTCTTTTTTCATTAAGGCATATATATCAGGTTTTTGAAAACATAAAATAATTCTATGACACATTTAATAGACTATAGTATAAATATAACTTTTATATGCAATGGGAAACCAAAAAATTCATGTGACTTGCTTTAGTGCAATATTTATTTATTTATGGCAATGGTCTGGAACTCAACCCACAATATTTCCAAGGTGTATCTGCTTACAAATATTCCAGAGTTCTTTAGTAAGAGCATCATCAGTGAAGTTACTTGACTCTGTCTTGCATGGTTAAATATATGAAAATATCTTTGGATCATTGACCTGAACATAAATTTTCAGTATTGAGATTACCATAAAGATGCACAGATGTACTCCAGTGCAAAGATATAGATGGTATAGAGATGAAGCTGGGCCTAAACTCAGTTAAGTGAGCAGCATTTTTATTAAGTTATTAAGTTGCTTTCCTTAAGTATTAAGCTTGACAGTTGATATCTCTGACATTTCACTTTGACACTTCTTGTTTTATTTTCATTGTGAAGGTACATCCTCATTCTTGGAAACACATGGTTTGCCTTGTGATTATCTTTCAAATTTTTTTGAGAAATTTTTGTGAAATCATAAGTCAAAAATTCATGTTATTTTTGAATATGAGTTTCATCATCAAACCAGTGTAGTGCAGACAGCTTAAAATATCAACAAAGTGTTTGGAAATGATGTGGCTAATAAACACACAGTATGTTGATGGTTTGAGAAGTTCTGTTCTGGTTATTTTAATCTTGAAAATGAGCCACATGGGCAACCTAAGACCAAGGTGGATAATGATGAGCTGAAAGCTATAGTGGATGTGAATCCATCTAAATCTACCCACAAATTAGCAGCAAGGTTTGATGTCACTATTCCAACAATATTGGACCATTTGAAACAAACTGGCAAGGGAAAGAAGCTGGATGGATGGGTACTGCATGAATTAAATGAGCTTCAGAAGAAAAATTATCTCAAAGTTTGTCTTTCTTTGTTGTCACAACATAAAGGCAAACCATTTATACACTGTATTGTTACATGTGATGAAAATATGGATTCTTTTTGAAACTCACAAGCATTTGGCACAATGGTTAGATAAAGATGAAGTGCTGAAACACAGTCCAAAACTGAATATTCATCAAAAAAAGCTAATGGTGTCTGTTTGGTGGTCCAGCACTGGTATTACCCATTATAGCTTCATGAAACCTAGGCAATCCATTACAGCAGATGTCTACTGCAAGCAACTGGATGAAATGAGGATGCTTGTGATTAAGCAGCTGAGAATGGCCACTAGAGACAGGCCAATCCTCTTGCAAGACAACACTCAACCACATGTTGCACAAACAATGCTACTCAAACTACAGAGGCTAGATTTGGAAACTCTCTGTCATCCACCGTATTCACCGGACCTTGCACCAACTGACTACCACTTCTTCCAGGCTTTGGACCACTTCTTGCAAGGAAAAATATTCAATTCTCAATAAGCTGTGGAAAACTCCTTTCACAATTTTATCACCACTCACTTTCCAGGCATTTCCACTGCTGGAATAAACAAGCTACTTCTCAAGATGGCAAACTGTGTTGATAGTTTAGGTGTATACTTTGATTAATTGTACTGCTTCTTGAGATATAATAAACTAAACTTTTGAAATCAGACATTTCATATTTAATGGCCTAATACTTCACCGTATTTCCTCTATAGACAGGTTTTCTGTAATTTGCTTCTCTTAAAATTTAAATTGAAGAAAATCAAAAGATTTTGCATTAATATATTATGAACATGTTGTTAAATATGCATACCAGAATGTACAATAGAACATTCAATCTGAAATGAACATGTTCTAGTTAATTTTCTATTCAAGCTGTTTAAAATGATTATTTTTTATTTTAAAATATTAAGGGGATACATGTTTTTGTTACATGGATAGCTTTTATAATGTTTGAATTAGAGATATTAGTGTGCCCATCACCTGAATAGTATTCATTGTGTCTGTTAGTTAGGTTTTTGCCCCTCCCCTCCTCCCCCTTTCTTGATTCCCAATGACTTTTACTTCCCTCTGTGCCCATATATGCCCATGGGTTAGTTCCAACTTATTAAAGAGTACCTGCAGTGTTTGTTTTTTCATTCTTGAGATACTTCGCTTAGGATAATGGTCTCCAGTTCCACCCCAAATTGCTTCAAAAGACATTAATTCATTTCTTTTTATGACTGAGTAGTACTCCATGATATACATATATCACATTTTGTTAATCCACTCATGAATTGATAGGCACTTACACTCATTCCACATCTTCGCAATCGTGTATTGTGCTGCAATAAATATGTGGGTGCAGGTGTCTTTCTGATAAAATGACTTCTTTTGCTTTAGGTAGATACCCAGCAGTGAGACTGCTGTATCGAATGGTAGGTCTACTTTTAGTTCTAAGAGGAATCTCCATATCGTTTTCCATACAGGCTGTACTAGTTTGTAGTCCTACCAACAGTGCATAAGTGTTCCTTTCTCTCTGCATCCACACCAGCATCTATTATTTTTTGACTTTTTAATACTAGACATTCTGACAGAGGTAAGGTGATATCTCATCGTGGTTTTAATTTGCATTTCCCTGATGATTAGTGACACTGAGCATTCTTTGATATGTTTATTGGCCACATGTCTATTTTCTTTTGAAAAACTTGTGTTATGTCTTTTGCCCACTTTTCAATAAGGTTGTTTGTTTTCTTCTTGCTTATTTGACTACCCAGAATCTACAAAGATTATTCTTTTTCTTTATTTCAGCATATTATGGGGTTACAAATGTTTAGGTTACATATACTGACTTAGCCCCACCCAAGTCAGAGCTTCAAGCGTGTCCATCCCCTAGACGGTGTACACCACACCTATTAGGTGTGAATATACTCAGCCCCTCCTCTCCCCTCCCACCTGCCTGACACCAGATGAATGTTACTACTATATGTGCACATAAGTGTTGATCAGTTAATATCAATTTGATGGTGATTGAGTACATGTGGTGCTTGTTTTTCCATTCTTGTGATACTTCACTTAGTAGAATGGGCTCCAGTTCTATCCAGAATAATACAAGAGATGTTAGATCACCATTTATTGTGGCTGAGTAGAACTCCATGGTATACATACACCATACATTTTATTAATCCACTCACGTATTGATGGGCACGTGGATTGTTTCTACATCTTTGCAATTGCTAATTGTGCTGCTATAAGCATTCTAGTGCAGATGTCTTTTTTATAGAATGTTCTTTTTTCCTTTGGGTAGATGCCCAGTAAGGGGATTGCTGGATCAAATTGTACTTGTACTTTTAGCTCTTTGAGGTATCTTCATATTACTTTTCATAGACGTTGTACTAGTTTGCAGTCCCACCAGCAGTGTATGAGTGTTCCTATCTCTCTGCATCCATGCAAACGTTTATAGTTTGGGGACTTTTTGATAAAGGCTATTCTCAATAGAGTTAAGTGATATTCTATTGTGGTTTTGATTTGCATTTCCCTGATGATTAGAGATGTTGAGTATTTTTTCATACGTTTGTTGGCCATTAGTCTGCCTTCTATTGAAAAGTTTCTGTTCATGTCCTTTGCCCACTTTTTAATGGAGTTGTTTGATTTTTTTCTTGTTGATTTTCCTGAGTTCTGTATAGATTCTAGTTATCAGCCCTTTATCAGATGTGTAGCATGTAAGTATTTTCTCCCAAACTGCAGGTTGTCTGTTTGCTCTCGTGATAGTTTCCTTGGCTGTACAGAAGCATTTTAATTTGATCAGGTCCCATTTATTTACTTTTGTTATTGCTGTAATTGCCTTTGGGGTAGTCTTCATAAATTCTTTGCCTAGGCTAAAGTCTATAAGAGTTTTTCCAACATCTTCTTCTAGAATTCTTACAGTTTCATGCCTTAGGTTTAAGTCTGTTATTCACCGTGAGTTGATTTTTGGGAGAGATGAAAGGTGTGGATTCTTCTTTCAGTGTTCTACATGTGGCTATCCAATTTCCCAGCACCATTTATTGAAGAAGGGTTCTTTTCCCCAGTGTATTTTTCTGTCTGCTTTGTCAAAAATCAGATGGCTATATGAGGATGGTTTTATATCTAGGTTCTCAGTTTTGTTCCAGTGGTCTATGTCTCTGTTCTTATGCCAGTACCATGCTCTTTTAGTTACTATAGCCTTGAAGTATAGCTTGAAGTTTGGTAAACTGATGCCTCCCAATTTGTTCTTTTTGCTTAAGATTGCTTTTGCTATACAGGGTCTTCTCTGATTCCATATGAAGAATAGATTTATTTTTTCTAGATCTGTGAAAAATGATGTTGGTATTTTAGTAGGGATTGCATTGGATTGTAGATCCCTTTGGGTACTATAAACACTTTAACAATGTTGATTCCACCAACCCATGAGCATGGTATGGTTTTCCACCTGTTTACATTCTCTGCTATTTCCTTCCTCGGTGTTTCATAGTTCTCCTTGTAGAGGTCTTTTACCTCCTTAGTTAAATATATTCCTAGGTATTTTATTTTCTTTGTTGCTATTGTGAAGGGTATTGAGTGTTTGATTTGGTTCTCAGTTTGACTGTTGTTGGCACACAGGAATGCTACTGATTTCTGTACATTGACTTTGTAACCTGAGACTTTGCTGAATTTGTTTATCAATTCCAGTAGTTTAATGGCAGAATCTTTGGGGTTTTCTAGATATAAGATCATATCGTCAGCAAAGAGCAATAGTTTGACCTCTTCTCCCCCATTTGGATGCCCTTGATTTCCTTTTCTTGTCTGATTGCTTTGGCTAGGACTTCCAGCACAATGTGAAATAGCAGTGGTGATAGAGGGCAACCTTGTCTGGTTCCAGTTGTAGGCGGGAATGTTTTCAATTTTTCCCCATTCAGTACGATGTTGGCTATGGGTTTGTCATATAGGGCCTTCATCATTTTTAGGTAGATTCTGTCTATGCCTATTTTGTTAAGTGATCTTATCATAAAAGAGTACTGAATTTTGTCAGATGCTTTTTCTGCATCTATTGAGAGGATCATATGGTCTTGGTTTTTACTTCTATTTATGTGTTGAATTACATTTATAAATTTGCACATGTTGAACCATCCCTGCATCTCTGAGATGAAGCTGACTTGGTCATGATGAAGTATTTTTTTGATAAGCACCTTAATTCATTATGCTAGAATTTTGTTGAGAATTTTGCATCTCTATTCATAAGGGATATTGATCTGTAGTTTTCTTTTTTCATTGCATCCTTTCCTGGTTTTGGTATCAGGGTGATGTTGGCTTCATAAAATGTGTTAGGGAGGATTCTTTCCTTCTCGATGTTGCGGAATAATTTCTGCAGGATAGGCACCAGTTCTTCTTTGTATGTCTGGTAAAATTCAGGTGTGAAACTATCTGGTGTGGGAATTTTCTTTTTAGGAAGGCTTTTTGCTGTTGCTTCAATTTCGGTACTTGATATTGCTCTGTTCAGGAATTCTATTTCTTGTTGATTGAGCCTACAGAGCCTGTGTGTTTCTAAGAATTTGTCCATTTCCTCCATATTTTCAAGTTTATGTGCATAGAGGTTTTCATAGTATTCATAGATGATATTTTTTATTTCCATGGTATCAGTTGTAATTTCTCCTTTTTCATTCCTGATGGAGCTTATTAGAGTCCTTTCTTTTCTGCTTCTCATTAATCTAGCAAGAGGCATTGTCAATTCTGTTTATTTTTTCAAAAAACAAACTCTTTGTTTTATTAATCTTCCATATAGTTTTTTATTATTGATTTAATTTAGTTCTGCTCTGATCTTTGTTATTTCTTTTCTTCTGCTGGGTTTGGGGTTAGTTTGCTCATCCTTTTCCAGTTCTTTGAGAGGATTTATTAGATTGTTGATTTGTGATCTCTTTGTCTTTTGGATATAGGCATTTATAGATATAAATTTTCTTCTCAGGACTTCTTTAGGACTGTCTTACACATTTTGATGACGTTTGTCCCCTTTATCATTTAGTTCAAAGAATCTTTTGATTTCCATCTTAATTATGTCCTTAACCCAGTAATCATTCAGCAGAAAGTTGTTTAGTTTCCATTACTTTGTGTAGAGATTAGAGTTTCTGTTGTAGTTTATTTCTAATTTTATTTCACTGTGGACTGAAAAGACACATGGTATTTCTATTTTTTTTAATTTGTTGAGACATGCTTTGTGGCACAGGATATGGTCAGTCTTAGAGAATGTCCCATGAGCTGAGGAGAAAAATGTATATTCAGTGGTTTTTGGATAGAATGTTCTGTAAAAATGTCAGACAGGACCATTTGTTCTAGAGTTTTGTTTAAGTCCATTGTTTCTTTGTTTATTTTCTGTTTGGAGGATCTGTCCTGTTCTCTCAGAGGGGTGTTCAAATCCCTGGCTATTACCGTGTTGTTGTTTATCATTTTGTTGAGATCCAGTAGGATTTGTTTTATGAATCTGGGTGCACCTGAGTTAGGTGTATAAATATATAGAATTGTTATGTCTTGACCAGGCACAGTGGCTCACGCCTGTAATCCTAGCACTCTGGGAGGCCAAGGCAGGTGCATCACTCAAGGTCAGGAGTTCAAGACCAGCCTGAGCAAGAGTGAGACCCCATCTCTACTAAAAAAATAGAAAGAAATGATCTGGACAACAAAAATACATATGTAAAAAATTAGCTGGGCTTGGTGGCACATGGCTGTAGTCTCAGCTACTTGGCAGGCTGAGGCAGAAGGATGGCTTGAGCCCAGGAGTTTGAAGTTGCTGTGAGCGAGGCTGATGCCACGGCACTCTAGCCCGGGCAACAGAGTGACACACTGTCAAAAAAAAAAAAAAAAAAAAAAAAAAGAATTGTTATGTCTTCTTGTTGAATTATACCCTTCACCATTATATAGTGACCATCTTTGTCTTTCATTATTTTTGTTGATTTGAAGACTAAGTTATCTGAAAGTAGAACTGCTACACCAGCTTTCTTTTGGCTTTCATTTGCATGCAATATTGTTTTCCAACCCTTCACCTTGAGTCTGAATGCATCTTTGTGGGTTAGATGTGTTTTCTGAAGACAGTAGATACTTGGTTTGTATCTATTTATCCATTTGGCCAGCCTATGTGTCTTTAGTGGGCATTTCAAGCCATTCATGTTTATTGAAAAAATTGATAAGTGAGAAAGATTTCTGTTCATGCTGTTGAGTTGAACTTTCTTGCTTTGTTTTCTCTCTTGAGCCATTGTGGTATCTGGCTTGTGACCTTCAGTTTTTGGATGATTTTACATTCATAAGTGTTTATTATGCTCATCCATTTGTAACACTGTTTTGAGTACTTCCTGGAGGGCTGGTCTTGTCTTCATGAATTCCCTCAGTCTTTGCTTGTCTGAGAAGGTCTTATTTCTCCTATATACAAGAACCTTAGTTTTGAAGGATACAAGATTCTAGGCTGGGCATTATTCTGTTTGAGAAGAGTGAGAATGGGGCCCCAGTCACTTACGTCTTGTAAGGTCTCAGATGAGAAGTCTGCAGTTAGTCTGATGAGTTTTCCTTTGTAGGATACCTGCTTCTTTCACCTTACAGCTCATAGGAGGGCCTCTTTGGTGTTTAATTTGGCCAGTCTGAGGACTATGTGTCGTGGTGTCTTCCTGTTTGCAATTAATCTCCCAGGAGTTCTTTGAGTTCTTGTACCTCGATATCTAGATTTGTAGCATGGCCAGGGAAATTTTCCTCCATATATCCTCAAAAAGTTTATCCATCCCTTGTGTATTTTCTTCTTCACCCTGAGGGATGCCTTGATTCTCATGTTAGGTCTCTTCACATGATTCCACATTTCTTGCAGGCTTTGCTCTTTTCTCTTATTTCTCTGCTCTATCTCTGTGACTGACCTGTTTAATTGAAAGGTGTTATCTCAATCCCTGAGATTCTTTCTTCTGTTTGATCTACCCTATTCTTGAGGCTTTCCACTGTGTTTGGTAATTCCTTGAATAAATTCTTCATTTCCAGAAGTTCTGTTTGATTTTTATTTAATATTTCAATTTCTTTAGTGAATTTTTCTCCCAAGTCCTGGATTTTTTTGTAGTTCCTTTGTGTTGGGCATCCATTTCTCTTGCATATCCTTGAGTTTTCTTACAATCCACATTCAAAATTCTTCTTCTGTCATTGTAGTGTTCTCAATTTGGTTGATATCCATTTCTAGAGAGCTGGTGTTCCCCCTTTGGGGGTGTCCTTTCAGTTTGATCCTTCATACTTCCAGAGTTCTTTCACTGATTCCTTCCCATTTGGAGCAGCTGTTGCTTCTTACCCTTGGATTTTCATTAGGATAATCCAAATATTATTCCTTTAATAATGTAGTAAAATCTTAAAATGAAATTCATAGAAATGTAGATGCATATGACTAAATTATCACCTATATGAACGGAATAACTTAGACTGTGAATGATATCATTGGAGGTACTGGAATTTGTTATAATACATTTTTATTATAATCCTTTCTGCTATAGTCAAAACAATTTGGAGTAGTCGAGTTTAAAAATGAAAAAAAATTTAATGCAACTTTATATTTTAAATCATTCAGGAGCACCTTATTTACTCACATATAATCCCCTCTGGATATTTTCTTCCAATTTTTACAAAGAAATATTTGACATTTCTCTCCACAAAATTTCTTTCCCAGTGAGCTATTACAATGTTAACAAAAGCAGCAGGAATCCTGTGAAGATTTGGAAAGAGCAATTGAACAGGCAAGAATGACCCCTCTTTGCTTAGGGTAAAATGAAGTGTTTACCTCTATATTCAACAGTTTTAGAGAATTTCTGGGAGGAAAATTATGCTTTAAATCAGCACTCTTCAAATTCTGTCCCTTAGAATAGAGTTTTGTGGTAGTATTTCAAAGAGCTGTTCAATAATTTAATTTTCTAACTTATTGTTGACTATATACTTTAAAATAACTAAAAGAGTGGAATTGGAATGTTTCTAACACAAATAAATGATAAATGCCTGAAGTGTTGGATACCTCAATCACTCTGATTTGATAATTCATTTTGTATGCCTGTATCAAAACATCATATATATCTACCCCATAAAGATATATTAGTATTATGTATCCATAATTAAAAACTTAAAAATTTTAAAAATTAAATTCCTTAATATATTTTAACTATTTTTAAATTGATAATTAAAAACAAGCATCTATCTATGACTTTTATATCAAATTCTGATACACTGAAGACCACCAAACCCATTTCTTTGGGCTCTTCCTCATTTTTGTGCATACTTTAAAATAAAACTCACCCCCAACCAACTCTGTATATATTTGAGTATTGGAAATGTGTCATCACTTGGGAGAATTGTAGTTCTACACTGCTTTTGAACTTTTCAATCCAGACAAATGTATGTTGATTGCTGTAAAATTTATTCATGAGTGTAGATTGGTCACAATGCATGTTAGTTAGAAGTTTTCTACAGGTACTCCTTTATTCTTCTAAAATTTTTTCTGCATTCTTCTGGGCATAATCTTCCACACTGACAGCTAGAAGTCATTAAAGCAGTGAACAAGAGATATTCTGAGGCCTTCAGTTCTTTGTAGGTCTCCATCAGAACTCTGAGGCCCCTTCTACAGCACCCAAGCAAGATGTTCAGATGAGCAACAATTAGTTGAGCAGTAATAAATAAATCCCTAACATATTACATTGTAATATAGGTAGTTTGGTATTAAGTATGAATTTTGAGGACATTTAGACATATATTTATATTCAGAATAAGAAATGTCAATAGTTATTTATAATAATTTAACTTTTTTTTCAAAGCATAGGTTTATTATGTGGTAATTTTATAGGTTTAACTTTTTTTGGTTCTTTTTTATTTATTCATTTAATTATTTTTATTTCAACATATTAAGGGGGTACAAATGTTTTTGGTTACATGGATCACTTAGGTAATGCTTGAGTCAGGGCCATAAGTATGCCCATTACCCAAATAGTACCCATTACATAAGTTTTTACCCATCCCCTCCTCGTATCTCCCTCCTGCTTGATTTCCACTGAGTTTTACTTCCCTCTGTGCACATGTGTGTTCATCGATTAGTTCCAATTTAACAAGTACATGTGGTGTTTGTTTTTCCATTCTTTATATACTTCACTTAGGATAATGGTCTCCAGTTCCATCCAAATTGCTGCAATAGGCATTCATTTATCTTTTTGTATGGTTGAGTTATATTCCAAGGAATACATATATCATATTTTTTGTTAATCCACTAATGAATTGATGGGCACTTGGGTCGGTTCCACATCTTTGCAATTGTGAATTGTACTGCTATGAACATCTGAGCACAGATGCCTTTTTTACAGAATGTCTTTTTTTTCTTTGGGTAAATACCCAGTAGTGGGATTGCTGGATCAAATGGTAGGTCTACATTTAGTTCTCTGAGGAGTCTGCATATTGTTTTCCACAGAAGTTATACTAATTGGCAGTTCCATCAACAGCGTGTAAGTGTTCCTTTCTCTCTCCATCCACATCAGTTTTTAATAAAAGCTATTCTAACAGGACTAAGGTACTATTTCATTGTGGTTTGACTTTGTATTTGCCTGATGATTAGTAACATTGAGCATTTTTTTCACATGTTTATTGGACATTTGTCTACCTTCTTTTGAAAAGCTTCTGTTCATGCTTCTTGTCTACTTTTTAATGAGTTTTTTTGATTTTTCCCTGCTGACTTCCTTGAGTTCTTTATAGATTCTGATTATTAGCCCTTTATCAGATTTATAGTTTGTTAATATTTTCTGCCATTCTGTAGGTTGTCTATTTGCTGTATTGATTATTTCCTTAGCTGTATAGAAGCTTTTTAAGTTAATTGAGTCCCATTTATTTATTTTTGTTGTAGCTATAATTGCCATTGGGGTCTTAGTCATAAATTCTTTGCATAGGCCAATATCTAAAAGAGTTTTTCCTACATTTTCTTCTGAATTCTTATGGTTTCATGCCTTACATTTAAGTCTTTTTTCCATCCTGAATTAATTTTTGTGTATGGTGAGAGATATGGGGAAAAGAAGTTCTATTCAATAAATGGTTCTGAGGAAACTGGATAGCCACACGCAGAAGTATAATGATTTAACTTTGAATCAAAAATTCCCTTCCAATCTTGTTTCAAGTTCTGTATTAGTTTAATTGAAAAGCAGACAAGTTAATCAGCTAAAAATTATCATTTCAAAATACTTATTTGTATGACATAACATTTTCTCAATAATGACCAATCCTTCTAAAATCTTTCCTGATCTAATACCACTCCTCTACCACCATCACTTTGACACCTTTCCCTAACCCTGTTTTTCTGAATTCTAAACATACTTTCATTATGATAAAAGGAATGTGGCCTTGGGAATGACACCAAATTCCCTTATCCCCCCTAACTGGCCTTAAGACATTTGGTTAACTGTTTATCTTCTCAGAACCTCAGTTTCCTTAGCAACATACTAAAGATGGTTGCGATGACTGAATGAGATTATTATGTAAGTAGTGTAGCACAATAAATGTTACATTCCTTTTTTTCTTTTATGAAATACATAAAATTTTCCATACTTTTAGGGAGACTTTTATTCTGCCCTATTAAATTATAAGCTCCTTGTTGACCAGGAATATTCAACCATGTATCACTTTTGAAATAGCAGGTACCCATTGTCATTTGTTGAAACAATAGAGAAAATAAATGGATTATATCAATTAAGGTCAATGTGATAGGCTTCATAGATAGGCTTTTTTTCTATTATAATAATAAAAGCAATCCTCATAGTTTTTATTGTATTTTTCTTCCTGAAAATTGAAAATTAAAAATTTAGGACTCATCACACTTCACAGTACATATGGGGAAGGCTAATAAATAATAATGGGCTACAAATCACGAAAAACATTCAATTCTTAAATATCAGTTATTCTCATTTCATAAGAAGAAGAATATTGATGATTTGCCTTGAAATCATACAGCAAGGAAATGAGTGGTAAAGGGAAAATTGGAACAAAACCACACTTCTCTGAGAACCAGTATTCTCCCCTTAACAGCATTTTGTCATCAAAATTAAAACAAAACCAGTATTTTCTTAATCTTTAGAACCAGAAAACTATTACAGGATTTTGAACTTGGCATGATCTATTTAGAATTCTCGATGGATTGGAGCTGGTGTGTGAATAAAAAAGAGAAGTAAATTTAGTGTGTAATATTTCTTTGTTCACTGTTCCATTTTTCCCGGTATTGCAAATTTTAAAATTTTTAACAATGCAAAAAAAGATAAAAAAGTAGCAGTTGTGACAGATACCTCAACTACAGTTACACACACTATTTAAGTTTTAAAAGAGAGAATGGGGACATAAATTATTTTAAAACCTCACATTTTGTTTCAAACTCAGGTAAAATACATCATACAAATATGAAACACTTAGTTCCTTGACTGATAAAATTTAAGTTTGAAAAGTGTCTACACCAGACAACCATTGCTCATTAGGCCAAAGTGATCCCTATGCTTCTGAGAGACTTAAAATGTTAATAAGAATCAAGACATGGTAATGCCAGTGTCTTTTAGGAAACAGTTTACTGAAGCCTGCAATGAAAGAGAAAATAAATGGCACTTAAAATATCCCATCCCCCCGCCCCGAGCTCTAGAAGTTTATATGCTAAGAAATAACTGCATATGAAGCTTTCTGTTAAATTATTTTACCAATAATCCTTTTTCTTTCAATTAAATTGTATAATCATAATCATTTGGGGAAGTATGCATGGGCAACAACATAAAAAAATGAAAAAAAAATGAGACTGACATACGAGTTTCCTTTATACCAAATAGCTGAACAGGAGTGGGCTGGGAACAAACAGAAAATAGGACAAGATGTTAGGTTCTGGATGTTGCTAGAAATTCATGTGGGGCAACTCTAAAGAAAGCAGTGGAGCCCAAGGCACCTATTCAAGTTCAAGTGTTCCAATATCCTCCTCAATTCAAAAGTTCAAAATGGCCTTAGGTAATATGTGAAATTTAGCTGTTTTTGAGCAACAGAACGTCACTGTGACTATGCATTCATAATACATTAAAAGTTAAAGTTCAGGAAAAAAGGGATGATGTCTGGTCATGAAGAATATGGGTAAACTAGTAAGTAACTTTTTTCTCTTTAACAACTTACATCATGGCCATAATATCATAACTATAGCATTTTTACAGTTTTTGAGCATAAAAGATCAACTCAATAAATCAAATATAAAGAATTAAAAAACTGGAAATATATATATAATAAATACACTGATATATTTCATATCACATATAGAATACACATATGTACACATAAATATATACATTCTCATCACACACACACACACACACACACACACACACATGCACACAAACACATATCCCCTATACATCTAGAATTTTTCATTATTCTGATTGTATTGGTGAGGATGGACATAGATAAAGAAGTGAGAGAGAAGAAAGAGGAAAGAGAATTGAAACATACTGTAAATAAATAGTCTTGTTTACAGCAATTCCTTAACATTTGTTTTACAACAGTTGTTTTCATGTTCAGCCCACACCAGCTGTTCCCTAAACATAGAGTTTTTAAAACTAATATGCTTTGCACCAACACAATTCTCCATCAAATGTTTAATGCATTGTAATCTTGGTCTTATTACTGCTCTTGTTCTAACTACATCCAGCCCATCTCAAATTTCAATAGAAATTTTGGGAAGTAGCCATTTGTAAAGTGGAAAAAATGGTTTACCATATCTCAAAACTATAAGGTGGCTGATGAACAAGATTTGCTAAAAAATGTTTCTTGCACAAGGACTGTATTTGGCCTTTAAATATCATTGTGAATGTTGAGCCAGATGCAGTATTAATAAATGTCATCTTTTCAAGTGAGTTCAGTATTAATATTGATACAAACTTTCTTCCTGCTCTTAATTTTGCATCTCAATAAAGATATGAATGTTGGCAAGCAGTGCTATTGACAATTGATAAAATTATGCAAACACAATGTTTTTTGCAGCTTTTGAGTAAATACTGCATGCTAATGAATTCCAAAGTGTTTTATGTGTTCCTGTAGGAGCTGAATTTGTGTAGGTGGACTGCACCATAGATGTGCTTTTCTAAGCCTATTACACGTATTTCAGCAGAGCTGTTGTTTGCCTCCTAATAAGCAATTTGGTAATTTTATCATGAGCTCTGAGGCCCTCCAAAGATCGTTTTTATAATGACATCTTGTGGAAGCAAGCCTCTCTAGAACTTTTTGAAGATGATAATTATTTCATATATTTTTTCTGTAGCTACAGCAGTATTTTCAAAAAGCCTCCTGCTAATTTGGGGTCTAAATTTGATGCTATAGGTTTGTTCTTCAGTTGCAATAAAATGGTTTGGGCCATAAGGAGACATACATTTTGAATTAGATTTTTAAGATATCCAACTTTCAATGGAAAACATTCACCTAGCTAATGATTCTTTTATATTCCTATTCTTAGATTTTTAGGAGATAATTCAGGAAATTAGTATATTAATGCATAGAAGAAAAAGTAAATAAAAGGGAGGCAGAAAGGAGTTAAGAGTAGTTTACAAATCCCCAAATGAAGTCTTTCTACATCTATGCATGAAATCTAGAATGGTTCCTTGTCTTCAAGAAATGCATCAATGTATTTGAACTTTCACAAAAATTTAATAATTATGCCCCAGTGGGGAACATTCCAATGAAATTATTTAAAAGAACAAGGAAACATTGCGTAAATCTAGCTGTGTTATTAATTAGTTTAGTCTTAAAAACAGTATATCCTATTCTGATGAGTTTGCCTCATAACAAATATAATTTGTCATAAAGATTCCTCCTAAGAAAAGCCAATTAAAACTAGATTTTAAAGCAAAATTAGGAGACCACCATATCAGCGGAAAAAAAATTTGTGCATCTCCAATATATGTATATGCAATATTTATGAAATACGTACATATACATACTCATAAATATTATATATATTAGAACATGTAAACAAAATAGGAAACGTAAAAGGTTAAGATAAAAAATAAATATCCATGTTTGGCTTTTCAGTCTCTGAGGAGTACACTCTATTTTGGAGAACACTGCTCCATAATAATATTAATAGCAAACACTTATTGTGCCAAGTCCCATTCTAAGAGTTCTAGATATATGAATTAATTTAATCCTCATAACAACCCTAAAGAGGGTATTATTACTATCTCCAGTTTACAAAGAAAGGATCTGAAGCTTGAAGGAGTTAAGTGATTTGCTAAGGTCACACAGCTAGGAAGTGATAGAGCTGGGATACAAAGCCAGAAAGTAGGGCCCAGAGTCTAAGGACTCAACTTCCAGCTGTAAGGAGAGATGCAATTTATTGGCCACACTCCACATCTCACTGTAACCTCTCAACCCTTGCTTTGCCCATTTCGCTTCACTGCCTCCTTTACTTGTTACTTTACACTAAATTACAACAAAATATCTCTTTAAAATTGAAAAGAAGTTATGAAAAGAGAGGAGGCTAAAGGTGCCTTCTGTAACAGAAAAGTATATCCTCTCGTCTGCCTTGCGTCTCCCCAAATGTTCCCCAACTGCCCCTTCAATATCTCTTTAGAGCAGGAATCAATCATGCTACAAAAGATCTTGTACTGAGAAGGTGGGAATATTTGGCCCGGGAAGCTTTATCTGTATTCATTAATTAGAGCATCTGCATTATCAGAATAGTAATTATTTGTAATTACTTTCTTTGAACTGTGTTTTGAGGTCTAGTGTAAATCCCTAGTTTCATTACATGATATAAAGAAAAAAGAGGTCCTTTAATTGTTTATAGGTAACATTATAAGACATAACTAAAGAAAAAAGTGAAATTCTGTTGAATATGGAGTCTCCCATAATCTGACAATCCTCTATGCAATATTTATTGTTATTAGTAATTATTATTTTATAAATGGGAATATCACTAACTGGTCACACTCATTTAAAATGAGTACAAATGAGGCTACTTTACCGGTATCATAATGGAGAATATATAAAACAGGTCACAGCCAATTAGAACAAATAATCACAAGTCACATTGACACAGTGAAAATACCGTTAGGGAAGATCCATCATTGATTAAGATTGTGATTGGCACCTGGTAGGTGCTCAATAAATAATTAGAGCTGGCACTGAAGTTATATAAGGAATTAGATGAAGCTTATACTCTGTCCTCGGATATAACTATCATTAATAACATTGTTTTTTGATGGAAAATTGATTCCCAAATTCTAATTTGTATTCCAATCACAGGTAACCCACTTGTTCCAAGATATCACTGAAGAAAGTGATGGCTGCTCAGTAAGAAGGAACTCAATCTCCAATCGCAGTTTTCCAAAGCCCCATCCTCCAAATCACAGCAGCTATCAGCCACGTGAAAAGAGGAAAAACCTTCCCAAGACCCCAACAGCCATACTTTGGAAGAAAGGTTATTTGGAAATACTTCTTTGTTATCTTAAAAGGAGACTCTCTGTTCCTGCCATAGCATGGCCTTGCTATTCCCAGGCAAGGTGTTCCAGGAACAGTCTGTAATGACTGTTTGCTGTTTTCTGTATTATGGATTTTTAAATAACATTTCCTTAGCAAGAAAGACATGTCTTTAAAGGACAAATTCCTATAAAAAAGTTACTGCATTTACATTGAAGCTTGACAGGTATGTATTTATTTCAAGGAGAACATTTTCAAAGAGAAAAATCTCTAGTTACCTATTCAGAATAGCTGTTCTATCGATATTTTTCTCTTCTTTTCTTGAATCAATGTTCATTATTACTCTATGAGTAAAACTTAGAAGAAAAGTAATTAATCCCATAAATTTAAATTAATTAGATTCCCCAAAGGTTTTCCTCAACCTCTTCTTTTCTATCTCATTCTCTATGCAGGTTTTATTTTTTTCTCAGCTGTAGTTGCCAAATGCATTCTTCATTGAATTACATTTTTGCCTAAGACTTTTTCTAAGAAATACCTATACTTGAAAAGGTACTTGTGTCTCATTTCTGGTATCTTATTTTTTAAACACTCTTGCATTTTCACCTTTTCCTTTAATCTTTTCATAGCTTTTGGACAGAAAGTAAATATCTACTGGTTCCACAGAACAAAACTAATCATTCCTAAACATGGTCCTTAGACCAAAGCTGTTACAGAGTTTGTACCATTTGTAACAAAGTGGGAAAGATAAGATGTGTGCCTACACAGCACAACCCCCTCTACTGGTATAAAGGTACCAACTACAACCAGCTTTTCTTGGGAAAGCTTAGCCTTTATTTAGAAATTATGTTCTCATACTTTTAAAACATTGAAATATTCTGTTTCTTAGATAATAATGGCAATGGTAGATAAAAATTTCTCTTTACAATTTTTCATTATTTGCCAAAATAAAATTTGGCTACCCTCAAAATTTGTTTACAAGCAGGGCTTCATCTTACTTGATTTTCAAAATTCTGGGGAGAAACTAGTCTTTGAAATTGAAAAGTCTGGACAGCACTGATCTAAACAACTGATCTGACCCTTCTTTGTTATCTTTGCAACATAACCCCTTTGTACATGTGTCTTCATGTTATTTATTTAATTAAACTTATAGGATGTTATTCTATCAACTCCATTTCCTTCAAAAGACATACTAAACAAGCACAAAAATCAGAATGCATCTGTTTGTCTTAGTCTATGCAATGTCTAAACTTTATCAAGTAGAGACAGATGTCTAATAAATACTGTCCAATGTTGGTGCTAGCAGATCTTGTTTCTATTTCAAAAATACTTTAGGAAAATCATTTGGTTTGATGGTATCATCTCTTTTAATCAATGTATTTCTAAAAAGCACTAAGGAAATAAATGTGGACAACACTCTGTGCAAAAGTCAAAATAAAGTTGCTAGTCAATTAGCAATAATTCATAAGATAATACGTAATATGTAATAAACAGTAATAGATTCTCAAAGATTATGGCTAAACTACTTCATCTTTTTATTTAAAACCTAGACAAGGAACCTCTGAAGAGCAAAGCACCTGCTAGAGTCATTTAATTTGATTTTGGGTTGGGTGCCAAGTGTCTTGAATTCCACTTCTATTTCCATCACTAAGCAGTTTTGTGACCTTGGATGATTTACCTCTCCATGCTGAATCTTAATTTTCTTGTTCCTAAAAGACAAGGCATGTTGGATGATTTCTAGAATCTTTTGCAACTGTCACATTAAATGAGTCTGAGATCCTGCTTTCAATGAGCCCAGAAGAAAGCAAACACTGTTATCCTGCTTTTGAACCTAGAAATAATCTCCCTTCTCTCTGCAATACCAACAAAAAAAGGAAGAAGGAACTTCAGATTCTCCCAGTTTATCTAAATAGAAAGAGCTGAGATTTGGGATTATGGTATCAACAATTCCAAACCCTAGTATAACAGTTTCCTGGAATGACTCTAATTATCTCATTGGTTTTAGCATAATTTTGCAAAAGTTATCAAAGTAAACTAAATTTTAAATCTCTTTACGAAAATCATGGCATATAGTAATTTAAAGATTTTTGCAAGATGAAATAAAAGATAGGATTCTGGAACTTTTAAATGCCTTGGAATCATTGTGATTAGACAACTCCTGTAAAAGCAGAACAGTATTACAGTTATGAATATAGTCCCTAGTGACTTACTGCTTGACTCATCCAAAATCATGCCCTTCCCACTCCAGTTAAAATGTTATCTCCCATCAAAATATGACATCCAAAAACAACATGCCAGTAACTGTAGGCCTTGGGGAACTGCAATGAATATCATTCAAATTAATTCTGACTGACATTTTGGTAAATCACCTCTTGAAATCAGGAAGGGAACATTTTTAAAACACTTGAGCAGTGTCAAAATAGTAAGGAGTAAAACCACATTCATCACTCAAGAGGTGAAGTGCCAGGCGAGTCTGAAGCCAGAAAAATGGCAGCCACATCATCTCGACTGGAACATGAGTGATGAGTCTTCATCAACAAGCATGTATTGATTTAGCAACTCCTGCTATACAAATGGCATAACAGGTGAAATATATTTGGAAAGAGAAATATTTATGTGTACTCATTTATATTTTAAAAAGGAAGTTCAACAATTAAGAGCAAGGCTTTGGGATTAGCAAGAACCTGCACAAACATGGGCTCTGCCACTTAACCGGCTGTTGGGCTTTAGGAAAGTTAATTTCTCTAAGCTTCAGTTTTCTGAACTATAAAATGCAGATGATAAAAATACATATTTCATATGGTTGATGATGGAACTAAATGAGATGATGCATGCCTAGTACTCAGTGCAGTGCTGGGCATAAATTAATAAATAAAAGTTAGCTGTTGTTTCTATTATATTATATAAAGTCAAACCCATTACAAATACAACTAATTATAAAATAATGACCTAGAATTCTACTCACAATTCTATTTATGAATAATAATCATTTCAGAGTAAGGAAACAAGTATTTATTTTAATAATTTATTTTATAACATTAGTCTGCTAGTCACTATGCTGGACCCTTTACATATATTTATATAATAAGCTCATTTAACTCTCTTGGCACAAAGAAACTAAGGTTGAGAGAGTTTGTATAATAACGATTTGTCTGAGGTGATGCAGCTAACAGTTGTTAGAGCCAGAATTTGTCCCTATGTCTGTCCTCAAAGCCAGTAAGCCTAATACTAAATTTTAATTACAGATATCAAAACTTTTACTGAGGTTGTCCTCCCTCAAATTCATTCCCCTCTTCACCCATCCCATTGACACTGCTCTAGTTCAGAGAGATCTTCATGTCTCATCACCTTAACTGTTACAATGATGACCTAACTGGGCTCTTCTCCAGGATTTCCTTGCTCCAATCCATTCTTATTTTTACCTGCCGAACTTCCTGCAGTTCAGCTTCACATGTGCTCCTAGTCGTCAATGATTCCCAGTCCTGACTGAATTAAGTCCAAATACATCAGACTTTTCTTCAATATTCTTAATAACTAGGTGTCAATCCTTCCTTTCATTCTTATTTTCCAGTTTAGTCCTGCATTTTTCATACTTCAGTTGACCTGGATTACCCAAGATCTCCTGGATAATACCAGCTACCTTAGACAAGCTGGGCAGTGCCCTGCTTTGCTGCCTTCAACAACAGTGCCCTGTACACTCTCCCCCCAACCTTCCACCGCTCACTCAGCCTCATCAAAACTTTACCCATATTCTGGGGCCTCAACTCAAATATCACTTCATTAATCGAACCTTTTCTGATCTTTCAATAATCACTGATCATTTCTGATCAATGATCTTTGTGATCATTCTTTCCTGATGATATCCATAGCTGTTTATTTTTGCCTTCATTATGATACATTTCACTTCCTAACATAGATACTATCTTAGACTTCCATTTTCTTGAACGTAAATATTTAGTCTTATGTACTAAGCATTCCAATGAACTGAATATAGTACTAGGTACAGCTAACACTTACATAGGACTAATTATTAATATCTCCCAGACATTGTTCTAACATTTCTTACATTTATTAATTCAACCCAAACAACAAATCTGTGAGGTAGGTATGATAGGCAATGTCTAAGATAGTTTGCAATGATTCCTGCCTCTTGGTTCACATCTATCTATAATTACCTCTTCTTAAGTATGGGCTGAACACAGGAACTTGCTTCTAGCGAATACAATATGCCAAAAGTAAAGGGATGTCACATTTGCAGTTTGGTTATAAAGAGACTGTGGCTTCCATCTTGTGCTTCCCCTTTATTTGCCTGAGAGAAGCCAGCTACCATGTCATGAATTGTGTTATAGAGAGGCTCACACAGCAAAGAACTGAGAGAGGATTCTGGCCAACTACCAGAGAAGAACTGAGGTCCTCAGTGCAATAGTCCATGAAGAACTGAATTCTGCTAAGAACCATGTGAGCTAGGAAGCAGATTCTCACCCAGTCAAGCCTTCAGGTGAAACCACAGCCCTGGCTCACATCCTGCATGCAGCCTTATGAGAGACCTGGCAACAGAGGCACCCACCTAAGCCACACTTGGATTCCTGATTCAAAGTTTTGTGGTAATTTGTTATGCTGCAATATATAATAACAGTATTATTATTATTCCTACTTTTCAGATGAGAATACTGAGGCTTATGAACCTAGTGACAGGAGGATTCAAAACAGGACAGTATAGTTCCAGAGTCTTAATCACAAAGCTAGATTATCTCATAAATGAATGAATTAAAGTTCTTTCCCTAAATTGGACCGCTGACTATAATATCACCAAATAATTAAGAGTTGACCGCAAAAGGGTTTGTAGCACCCTAACTCACAAGTGTACAGATGGGAGGGTCTCTGTTTATATCAGACAGGCTTGTATTAAAAACATACATTTCAATATGCATTTATCTCTAACTTTCTATGTAAAACTTGGGTCACCTGTGTAGCTTTACTGAGATGTATGTAAACTTATATTTGGGAGCTCTGTTTACCTCAGTTTAAATGCGGAGCTTAAAACACATTTGGTGCTAGATATGGTCAGGCTAAAGGAGGCTTTGGAATCTTATTAGTCTGGACATGAAGCCCACTTCTGACAATTTATGCTGTGTAATATTAGGCAAGGTACATAACCTCTCTGAGCCATGGCTACCAATGTACAGTGGGAATAACAATAGTATCTACCTTAAAGAGATCTAGGTTTAGTTTCTGATGTAATTAAATTGCACATGGCAGTACAATCTAAGGCCTTTTTCTTTTTAAGGCATTGCTCAAATCCTATGTCTTTAACAAGCTCTTCCTTTGTCACAAAAGTTAAAAATGGCCAATTCCTCTTTTGAATTGCTCTGGCATTTATCTGTCCTAGTCATGTGATGCATAATAATCACGATATCAGTTATAAGGCAAGAAAATATCTTAATATCTTCATGATAGTCAATTAGTCATTCATTCAACAAATCTTAACTGAACACCTGTACTCTGTGCCTTAGTAATAAGGGAGTCCCTAACACAGTGTTCTGGATAAAGAAAGTGGTCAGTACATATCTGTTGGATTAACAGACATTCACTATTAGACCATTTTACCATCACAGGAAAAAACCTGACTCTTTTCTGATGCATTTTGAAAATAACTGTCCTGGTATGCTTGACAACATCTTGAGAAGTAGAGGAATGACCCAGCTGACTCCCTGAGTCCATGTCTCAGGTCAGAGTCTATATTGAATGCAGCAGTGGTGTCATCCTCATCTATCTTCATCTCTGCAATGTAGGAGGAAAGTTTGCAACTACATTTTTCATACACCTTTGGCCTTTACATTTGGCCTATGACAAGCACTCCCACAGACTGAAGCTCACTTCCCAGTGGCAACTGCAGGCAGAAAGCTTAGATTATCTGAGGTGTGGCCTGCCTTTGATTTCTGAGGACTTCTACAAAGAAACATCCACTATGTGCTACACATAGCTTAGGTCATTGGCTGCAACTTCCCTGCAAACCCTGTATCATTGGATTTCCTGCAATACTTCCTGAAAGGCCTCCTGACTTCATCCACTCAGAATTTCCAAAAGTTATATAATCCTTTAATTCTGTATATAGTAATTTCTAATTTCTAACCCAAAATACCTTGATGGCTTCTGTTTTCCTGATTGAACTCAGACTGATATACCAGGCTATGATTTGGTGACTTAGTAGTAACAATAGTACAATTCATTAAACAAAAAATCATCCCTCAGTAGAGAATTCCTCTCAATTATTTTTCCCTAGGAGAAAGGGCACTTACAGCAATTATGAAAGCTGTTAAGTACCCTTCTAGTATCAGTGAATTATGTTACTATACCTACTCCTAATGAATTTATTATTTATGATTTCTGAAAGAAATCAGGACTCTGAAAGTCCTTAAAATTCTTAGTTATGTGATGAATAAAAGCTATGGAAGAATTGAAAGTCATAGCACAATATGATACAAATTACAATGAAAAATACATATGCATCCCTAATATCAGAGCTTATGGCTCAGACTGCACAGCTAGACCTCCTGAGTTCAAATTCCAGCTCTTCCACTTATTGGACCACTGTGCTTCAGTTCCTTCCTCTGTAAAACAGGAATAAGACCATCTAGGGGATAGACACCCTTGAAGCTCTGACTTGGGCGAGGCAAAGGCAATATGTATAACCTAAACCTAAACATTTGTACCCCTATAACATGCTGAAATAAAAAAAATAAGTAATAAAAATTTTAAAAAAGATATCATAGGGTAGCTGAATGGAATAAATGAGTTAATATGTGAAAAATGCTTAAAATAGTGACTGACACTATAATAAACACTAGATACATGGTTACTGTGCCTGTATTGTTATTTTTATTATTATTAGTTACAACAGATGAGGAGATGGTCAGGATCTTAAATCCCCAAATTCTCAGCTAACTGCCATTTGCTGTCATCAATTTCTGATAGTAGGTATACATGGAACGGAAGGAACTCCAAGCAAGTGCACACTTTATAACAGTTTCCTACCCTGGCAAACTTGGCAGTACCCATCAAAGGTGTCTTTTTTATCCTCTCCCATAAGCTTAGACTAGAGCAGAAATGTTACCTCTCATTACCTTTTCCATAGACCTCCCCCCAAATTCTGATCTCTCTCTCTCTCTCTCTCTCAGTTTGACATGGCCTTAACTCATAGCTAAGGCTTAAAAATAATATATGCTTAACATTTATTTACCTTGTATTATATGCCAGATAATATGCTAAATATTCTATATACATCAAAGCCTCATGACACCCTGATGAGATAGATATTATTATCAACACCGCCCCCCCAATTTTTAAAAAAGATATAAAACTAATCCCAGGAAAGATGATCATCTTGCCCAAGGGAACATGGCTAGTAACAGATAATGCTGTTTATATTCATAAAGTTGGATTCAAGAACCCTTGCTCTTAACTGCCACACACATGTTCAGGTGGTTACATTGTTGATCCCATGATCAGTGGAGGGAAAAGCATTTTCTAAAATCAATGAAATTATTAAAACCCCTGAACGTTCCTTTTGTCCACAGAAAACTGCATTTGTAACTCAGTTTGTCTATTATGCATGTTCTTTTACTTAAGGGGAAGAAAAGGTTATGTACTTAAAAAAAGGTGAGGAAGCCATTGGAGGATGCTATAAATTTATTCTGTCAGGCAGGCCGAATTGTGTGACAGTCAGAGACACGACTTGATGCAGAGATGTGAAGTGTGACTTTTTTGACTGTCACACTGGATGAGATGGATGGATTTTGGAACACATCCCAGGAAGCTGAGACACTCATGTGGTCAAGTGTTGGTCTCTCTGATCAAATCTGACTTGCTGTCTCCGAAGTTGTTGGATTTTGCCAGCCCTCCAGATGCTGCATTGTGTTTTTGCAAACACAGTTGGTTTGACACCATCTGCAAGACCCTGCATTGGTCCTAGCACTAGGAGCCATTGTTTCCTGAGGAATTAATGGACATTCTCACATTCTACCTGCGTTAATTGCGTTATTTTCACACATGCTAATGTGTTGGTTACTCAGGGCCTAGTTCTCACTTACGCACTCTGTGCTAGATATGCATATAAATGGGAGAAATCCCGGAACTTGCTGCCAAAATCCAGATAGCCTACTATTCAGGAAATAAGAACAGCTAGTGTTTGAAGAAATTATGTTTCCATAAATAAATGTGCAGGATTCATGTTTTGAGGAGTAATCTATTGTGAGATCATGTATATACTCACTATATAAAGAATCTCATCCTGAGTAAGTCATTTGATTTACTCATAATTTAGTTTTTAGTGTGGTATGCATTGAGACAATAATATTTTTCCATGCTCACAAGTTATTTCACTCTAACATTACCATGGAGCAAAACGTCAGAAAATTAGCATGAATCTGGGCTCCCATTCAAAAATGTTTAGTTAATGAATTACCCAAGGTACTTGGTTGTAAGGAAATTCCACTCATCTGCTGCAATAGATGCTCTCTGATTAGTGGCAAATGGGAGTAACAGTTGTCCAATTAACCCAAAAAGCAACTAAAGTGAGATATAGTTAAAAAGAATGTACATCCTAAACATTTCATTTAAACTTAAAATGTATGACTATCAATTACTTCACCAATATATTGATAAAGAATCAAATAGTTTTCATTTCTGTATGTGCCTTTTCATTGAATGTGGATCTATCTGCTGATTGGCATGTCCCTTCATCTTTCTTGCATAAACCACTCCCACAAGGCATTTTGTATGAATTCTAGTTTAGGTTTCTTCAACTTATAGAGACATACAGCAATCTGAGTGAGGTATCCATACATGTTTGTGGAAAACATGTTTTTCCAAAGCACTCAATTTGGTTGTCACAGAAACATAATCTTTTCTGCACTCATATTTCATGGATGTCAAAGTAATTAAAATTATAAGTAATTTTATGTGGTTAAAACAATAAGTAAAAATGGCATACAGACTTGGGAACAAATACAACTAACAAGCATGCAACTCATCATGCAGAAACAGAAATGTGTGGAATCCCTAGCAAGTAGCATACTGGCCATCGGCACTCCATGTGCTATGGTCATTTGTCAGCACGTTTTACAAAAGCAACAGAAAGAGAATCCAACAACTTGATTGTGTATTCCTACATACTTGCCCTGACTATATGTACATATGACCTTCTATAAAGTCCTAATTCTGTAGGATTTGATTATCTGGCTCTTGGTCTGACCAAAACTGCAAAAGGAAAAAAATGTCCAGTTGGCATTAACCTCAAAGATTCAAAACATGGCTGTAAATACGCACTTAGAAAAATTATGGATCATCCATGCTATTTATATTACACAGTAGGATAGCAGGTTTCAGCATCTGAAGAATTATTAGCCATCCAAAATATATCTTATATAAAATGTCCAAAATTGTTATATGCATTCCAATTGCAACATAACTAGAATTATATTTTCATCCTTCCCTCAGGCCTAGAAAATAAAGAACATTTTCTGTATTTACTAGTTATCCCAATAGGTTGAAGACAATGAATACATCATAACTTTCAAAAGATATCTAACTGTACTGGTTTTCCTTTCCATTGCAGCATTTATGCAAGACATACCCTACATGTTTCAAGAAGGGAAAATGCTCACCTACCCAAAGAACACCTCTCAGGTAGATAAATATTCATATAAGCCCATTAGAATTCCAGGGCATAGCCTTTTCACTAATACATAACTCAAAATCAGATAAACCCCATGGATAGAGATGGAGAAATTAATCCATTAATAGATATTTACTGAGGGCCTGCCATGTGGAAAGAATAGTGTTTGGGATGTGGGAGTACCAGCTAATGTCATACATTTCCTGAAAATCCTAGAGGCAGTCACTTTAGTTAAAGAGTTGCCCATCTCATTGATAAAACGTGACCACATACATTTAAAACTTTTGTTTAAAAATTGTGAAAATGGGACCCTGGAGCTACCATTTTGAATATTTTCCTACAGATGACAAAAGAACTAACAATTCCACAGTCTCCAGGGATTATGGGAATTTTTAATTTGTTAGAGGATGACTTAGCTGCCAAAAGTTCCCCTATTTCATTTTCCAAATTTTTGTGATCAAGAAATATTTTATACAGATATTTTGCTTAAGAGCCTAACTCAGAATGCAAGTTGATAGAAAAGTCAACAAAAGAGATAAGAAATTATACTTTAACATAAAATTTCTAACATGACATGCTATTTATCTGTTTAATACTTCTTGCTGTGCACAACACAAAATCAGTTTGTCATAACCTTAAAGCATTTTTTTCTGGTTCTGAAAGCTCCAAAATAAACTGCCATTCTTTTACTTTCTCAAGCATAAAATAAAAACTGAATTTTTTTCTTGGAAAAGATGAATTACCCTAGCTTGACAGAGGGTAATTAGCATACTCAATGCAACTTAAGAGAATGGGTTGACAAGCACAAAGAAGACTAAGAAAACATGGGCACATTTTGCATGTGTTTTAATACATAAATGATTAAAAACATAACTATATATGTTAATTGCCACCAACTGCAATACAAGCCTATTGGAAGACAATATTAAGTCATGGAAAACAGTACATCTTTAATTATTTGTCTATTCTATAAACAAGTTTAATTGGAATCTAAAAACAGCAAGGGACAAAAGCTCAGTTCATTAGGGACCAACTAACTGCAAAGGGCAGATAAAAACCTTTTGTCTGATACAGATGTACCTCCCGAGCACCATCAGAGAACACCAGGCAGCACACTAATCAGTAATAAGAGGTATTCTCATTATTAAGCTTATAAAGCATAAACCAGGTCACCACAAGCTTTGAAGGTACTGATCATCAATTATTTCGCTAATTGTTTGTTCTGTTTGCATGTCTCAGGGTAAAAGGAAAAAGTCACTGAAGCAAAAAAGAGACACCAATAATTGCTACCTCAGTGACAGTTGGTTTTTAGTATCTCATTATTTATGATTTGTTTTGTTGTGCATATGTGACTTTAAGTCTACTGTATTAATGTATACCCAAGAAACCTACTGTGTAACACTTGCGAAAGAATTACACAAATTAATCAGCAAACCCAGGCATAGACTCTGCCCTGCAAAGTCCTGCAAGACTGTTATTACTGTGTGAGTGTGTGTGTGTGTGTGTGTGTGTGTGTGTGTGTGTAAATTCAAGAACTCTCATTTAATGTGTTGAGCTTTTTGCGTTTGAGGAAGTGCTATGTAGCATGTTGAAGCATAAAATGTCAAACTTTCTCTGGCCACTGTCATTTTGTTTACAGGAATAACAAGGCTTTCAGACTGTTCTAGAAAGTGGATTAAATCTCTTTAAAGAACAACAAAAACAACTTTAGTATAATTACTAAGTTGAAGTTAACATAAGGTAATGAAGCTGGAATGTCAAGTGATTCCATAATAAGATTTAATTTTCTCAGTCCTAGCCATAAAGATAAGAGGTACCTTAGGATGAAGACATCACTTGCTTAGAGGCTGGGGAGTCATCAGACCACAAGGCAGCCATATCTGGCCATTTATAAGCTTCTAAGGCAACACTTCTATTTTATTCTTCCTTCTGTTCATTAAGGCTCCATTAACAGATTAAATATTACCTGAAACTAAAGGCTACATTAGTAAATGTAAAACTGAAAATAGAACAAATTTACTAATAAAGAATGTTTTTAAATGTGTACACAGAGCTACACATTTATACCTTGTAAAGCTTGGGAAAATTGAAGTTGATGTTTGTTTATGTATTTATTATGCCAAAGAAAATATCATTTTGTCTACATCATACTTCAAAAAAGTCAAGAGAACTTTTCTTTGTGGAAGACATCTTTCAAGGTCCTTTTGTCCCCATCTGACTTCACTCTGCTAAGAGTAAAAAAAATGATGGAGCTTTGCTTTTAAAGAGTGAATTTTTTCATGATATTAAACTGAAGTATTTAGATCCTTAGTAAAGAGCATTAATGGTTGCTGTTTAGAAGAAAAAAAGTAAATAATTACTGTTGAAGTAAACATTAGTCAGTTCTAGCAATGGACCTTTCCCTTCTCAATGGAATCAACTTTTTCTGAGCAAACTATCCTGAAATGATTAAACTGATATGAGAACATTTCTTATTCCAAAGAAAGTAAAGCCCAATTTTACTTCTAAATATGGGGGGAAAAAAGAAGTTATTAAAAGATACCTGATTTCCTTGCAAAATTAACATGGGAAAAAGAGTTGTTTAAGTACTTTGTAGAATAGATTTCAGGTAACTGCACCTGTACTGTGGAAAATTACTCTTCAATTATGCATAGTAATTAGAGTTGTTGTTTAACTGTTATGAAAAACCTGCAGTGTGTTAGAAGGTATACGCAACTTGCGTAAAGATTTTATCGTTGGGGGTAGGTAAGGGAAGATGATTTGAGACAGAAAGTAGAAGAAATGAGAAACCTGCTGGAGAACAGGTCTTTGGATAGTACTTAACCCACATAAAGTGAGAAAATATTTAAAACAATGTACTTACGATGTACCTGGCATAGCATTAAAAATCACTAACGCATGGTTCTAAGTGGTAATATATAATTACTAATGGTCTATATATTACTTTAAATTTGAGTTTCTGGACTCTGCCTAGGCTGATTTTAAAATTCATTTTTATGAAACAAAAGTAAAGACTTAAGGCATGTTCTGGTCATAAACTAGGTGCAGTGAATATTAACCTAGTAATTTTTAGATATTGCTTAGTGGCAAACTCTTTATTCCTAAGGCTCAAGGTTTCAAATGACATGACTGACAATGAATAACAAAAACTCACGCATAACTTTCATTCCACTCCAGTTGTCGCCCACGTGCCTCCAGATGAATCCGCACAGTTTTGAAACATTTAGTTTTTGGCACATATAGCAACTCTCCTTGACAGTATAGATGGCATTGAAAATGAAATCATGACTAAAACGAAACAAAAGGAAATAAATATGATTAAGATCATTAGGTTACAATATCCATATTCCATGAAATCTGTGAGAGAGGACCCTATTCTAGGGTGTTTCCTTTTGTCTTATTCCCTTCTGTATTTCTAGCATTATTTGTATTTCTATCATCATCATTGTAATCATTGTCTTCAACAATAATAAAATAGATTTATCAAGCAACTGCTTGATAACTGCTGTAATAGAAATTGAACTGAGCACAAAGTTTGATTTAATATTTGTTTAAAAAATAAAATCATCAAATCATATCTATTAATACCAATTGATAAAATCTAGGCTTCATGAACTCTAGCATCTCTCTTTTACTTACACTATTCTCAGATCAATTGTAAACTAATTATTTGTTTCTAAGAAGATCCTTTTACATTTCTCTCTCCCCTTCACAGTATCAGTGACTGAGTGACATCGAGCACCACAAGCTCCTAGTTGAAAGGAGTGGTTGTAGTTAATTACTGATACTAATGTGAAACCCACGTTGCATGCTTTCTCTAAGTTTAAGGCTCATAACTGAGGTGTCTATGTTTTCTGCCTTCAATTTTAGCCTTTCAGTGAGATAGGAAGCATGATTTAAAAACATCACCTCCCTCAAGACCGATTGTGCCTTAGAACTCCCACTGAAGTGAATAGGTGCTTTGTGTACACTCAGACTGGACTCATAATGAGCAGAGTTGATGAGAATCCAGCTTTCCAAGGATGACTAGTGCTGAGTCTTCAAGGTCATTCATCATTTTAATCTGAGAAGGGAGACCCTTTATTTGCTCTCTCTTCTCAAATAGGTACACAATTAAAGGAGGAATTATTCCTCCCAGTGGCAGTCACTTTATTAACAAAGGGCATGTTGAGCCCCCATCTCCTCTCATTGCCAGATGGTCTGTATGCCCAAGCAACTGAAGGCAGCCTCAATGAATATCTTACTTTTTTTTCCTCAGAAGTGCTGGCTCTATTACTTCTCTGCTGGCAAAATGTGAAAGAAAATCCTCCTTGTAGGTTTGCACCGCATTATTTAATTTTTTCTATAAACTATGAGTCAACAAAAACAAAGTGGTACATTTTAGGTTGTCTGTCCAATAATTAGGTTCAAATTAACATTTTTTTAAATTTTGAAAATACAACATTATGCATACTTAGAACTGTCTGCTATAGCCTGGACTGAATTGCAGTTATTTCAAAGTAGAGAAGAGGCTTTCATCCCAAATAGCATGCTTCTTATCAACTGTCATCAAACATACCCAAATAGCAGCACAATGCTCATATAATCTGTAAAATGTACTAACTAATAGAATTCTGAACTTCTGACAATGTCATTAAATCTAACTCTAATGAAGTTCTCATTGTATCCTAAATATGATTTAACTGAAAGATATCCCTTTTTTCCCCTAGAATATTATGGGGGTACAAACTTTTTGGTTACATAAATTGCTTCTGTACCATTAAAGTCAAAGTTATAAGTGTGCCCATCCCCAGAGAGTGTGCATTGTACTGATTAGGTGTGAATTTACCCAACCCCTCCTCCCCACTCCCACCTGCTTGACTTCCGATGAATGTTATTTCCGTATGTACATGTAATTGTTGATCAATTAGTTCCAATTTAATGGTGAGTACATGTGGCATTTGTTTTTCTATTCTTAGGATACTTCACTTAGAAGAATAGTCTCCAGTTCCATCCAAGTTAATACAAGAGTTATTAGTTCACCATTTTTTATGGCTGAGTAGTACTCCATGTTATACATATACCATACTTTATTAATCCACTCATGTATTGATGGGCAGTTGGGTTGTTTCCACATCTTTGCAATTATGAATCATGCTGCTATAAACATTGGAGCGCAGGTGTCTTTTTTACAGAATATCTTTTTTTTCCTTTGGGTAAATACCCAGTAGTGGGATTGCTGGATCAAATGGTAGTTCTTCTTTCAGTTCTTTGCGGTATCTCCATACTATTTTCCACAGAGATTGTACTAGTGTGCAGTCCTACCAGCAGTGCATGAGTGTTCCTATCTCCTAACTAAGGAGGGGAAAGACCTCTGCAGGGAGAACTATGAAACACTTAGGAAGGAAACAGCAGAGGACATAAATAGATGGAAAAACATACCATGCTCATGGGTCAGCAGAATCAACATTGTTAAAATGTCTATACTACCCAAAGGGATCTATAGATTCAATGCAATCCCTATTAAAATACCAACATCATTTTTCACAGATCTAGAAAAAATAATTCTACATTTCATATGGAACCAGAGAAGATACTGTATAGCCAAAGCAGATGCAAGCAAAAAGGACAAATTGGTAGGCATCAATTTACCAGACTTCAAGCTATAGTAACCAAAACAGCAAGGTACTGGCACAAGAACAGAGACATAAACCAATGGATCAGAACAGAGAACCCAGATATAAAACCATCCTCATATTTCCATCAGATCTTTGACAAAGCAGACAACAACATACACTAGGGAAAAGAATCCCTATCCAAAAAATTGTGCTGAGAAAATTGGATAGCCACATGTAGAAAACAAAAACAGGATTCACACCTGTCACCTCTCAAACAATCAATGCATGATGGATAATAAACTTAAACCTAAGGCATAAAACCACAAGAATTCTAGAAGAAAATGTTGGAAAAACTCTTCTAGATATTGGCCTAGGCAAAGAATTTATGAAGAAGACCCCAATGGCAATCACAGCAACAACAAAAATAAATAAATGGGACCTGATCAAATTAAAAAGCTTCTACACAGCCAAGGAAACAATTATTAGAGCAAACAGACAACCTACAGAATGGGAGAAAATATTTGCATGCTATACATGTGATAAAGGGCTGATAACTAGAATTTATAAAGAACTCAAGCAAAACACCAAGAAAAAAATCAAACAGTCCCATTAAAAATTGAGCAAAAGACATGAACAGAAACTTTTCAAAAGAAGACAGATTAATGGCCAGGAAACATGAAAAAATGCTCAACATCTCTAATGATCAGGGAAATGCAAAACAAAACCACAGTATCGCTTAATTCCAGTGAAAACGAATTTTATCAGAAAGTCCCAAAATAACAAATGTTGGCGTGAAAAATGTTCTTGATGCCAAAAAGTTCATAGAGAGGCTGGAAAAATGTAGGGAGCACATGGCTAATTGATGACCACAAACTCACTGTACTACATTTTCTAAATAGGAAGGAAATGACCTAAAATTAAGTTAAACGTAATGGCACTGATGCTAACATGCCCCCTAATGCACTATTCTGGACTGGGGTTTGCTGTGGTGAAAAACCAAAAATGCAAACAAAAACAAAAGTAAACAATTAACGAAACCCCTCAGACATGGTTATTTCTGCATGGAGTTTCCTAAGCAAAGTGGCTTTAGAGAAGCCTTAGTGTCTCTAAGTCTCTCATACTTCTTACCTGTAGTATAAGTATAATAAAATTATTTCTTGGCAACATTATTTTGAGGAACAAAGAAAGATAGGGTGAGAATTAAATGAGATAACATATGTTAAACACCTAACAAAATTTCTCACACATATTAGGTGCTTAATAGAAGTTACTTCTCTCCCCCAATAAAGACTTATATAAATATTATTTACAGATAATATTACTTTTCCTGGGAAGAATTACAGGATAATAATTAAAAGAATGGGCTCTAGAGTCCAACAGTTTAGATTTAATATGAGCTGACCACTTAATCTCTGTGACCTATGTATCTCCTCAGCAAAAACTACACAGTAAGACCACCTTAGCTCATTCTTGTCCTAAGTTCTCTGACTGGTACAAATCAGACATTTGAGAAAATTTAAAGACACTAAGAAGTGTAGCTCAGAGAATCAGCAGCAGGTCAACTCTGTGGACAGTTCCATTTTGTACTTGTACCCCAGTACTGTGACTTATGATGGTTCCCTCAACTCTTCCTACCCCTGTGTTGTTTGGTCCAACTAAGCCCCAGCTTTGGCCTAAATAATGTTTGCTCTTCTTTAAGTCCCAAACTCAGAAGAACACTTAATGTCTACCCCTGCCATCTTCAGCTCCCAAAAGGTGGTTCCTCGCAGTACCTTCATATCTCTTTAGCATGGCCAATTGCTCCCATGGGCCCCAAAACCTAAGAATGACTTTCCAAATACAAAAGAGGAGATATTTACAGATAATATCTAATTCTATTTGAAGATAAGTGAAGATTCTTCGGGAAAGACTTGGCCTTGGCCTGGTTAAATTTAAGATACATATTATGTATAAACAAAGATAAGAAGAACTATAAGACGCAGAGAATTTTTTCTTGTTGATTTTTTTAAGTTCTAGATATAGATAAAGGGCTAGTTACCAGCCCTTTATCAGATATGTAGAGAGCAAATATTTTTTCCCATTCTGTAGGCTGTCTACCCACTCTAATGATAGTTTCCTTGGCTGTGCAAAAGCTTTTTAATTTGATCAGATCCCATTAATTTATTTTTGTTTCTGTGTTGATTGCTTTGGGGGTCTTGTTCAAAAATTCTTTGCCTAGGCCGATGTCTGAAGGAGAAGGGCCTACCTCTAACCCTTGCTGGGTGAGGCAAAGACATAAAATATAACCAAAATGTTTGTACCCTCATAATACCCTGAAATAAAAATTAAAAAAAAAAGAAGCAAAGAATTTAGCAGAGGACTTTGATTCTAACATTCATTGAAGGAAGCAAAAAGTAATGATACCTACACACGAAATAGTCACATTTGTATTTTTGTAGTCTGTATTTCTTCCTACATAATTTTAACAAAAGGAAAAATAGAACAGTTACACCTGTGTACTATTTTATTTGAAAAGATAATGGATACCTTGGGGCTTATCCTGTATAGTTTCTTTACAGCCTTCACTTTTACTATTATTTAAATGTTTATGTCTTAACTTCCCAATTGGATTATATATTCACTTAGAGATGAACAGGTTTCTCATACCTCCCAGTATAGGGATTGTGATTAAGAGAATGGACTTTGTCAACAGACAGATTTGGGTTTAAGGCCAAACTCCCCATGAAATATGTAACCTTAGGTAAATTATTTAACTGCCTGACTCTCTGGGGAATAATAATAATACTATGTACAGGGTTCATTGTGTCCTCCAAAGACTCATGTCCCACCCAGACCTCAGAATGTGACCTTATTTAGAAATAGGGTTTTTGCAGATACTACTAGCACTCTCTAACGTAGCATGAGCTCTTAATCTAATTTGTCTAGGGTACTCATAAGAGAACACCACATGAACACACAAACACAGAGGGACGATAGCCATGTGGTAACAGAGAAAGAGATGAAATTATGCAGCTGCAAGCCAAAGAATGCCAAGGACTATCAGAAATCACCAGAAGTTAGGAGAGAGGCATGGAAAAAATTTTCTGAGTCCCCAAAAAGGAATAAACCCTCATGACACCTCAATTTTGGACTTGCAGCCTGAGCTGTGACAGCACACATTTTTGTTGTTTTATGCGACTCAGTTTCTGGTAATTTATTATGGCAAACCTAGGAAACTAACACAACTTACTTCATAAAAAACTTACAAATTTTAATGGAAATAGTGTTTGTGGAGTGTTTACCATGATGCCTAACACACAGTAATCACACAATAAGTGTTAGCTCTTAACTATTTACTAAGAGAATGAGAGTCAATACAGAATATACTACCATACTGTCCTTCTCTTTATTCAAACATTTCACTAAGTAGAGAATAAGGCAATCAGAATTCTAATTTAGAATGAAGCATATAATTATAGAAGAACATTAAATGTTGTTGGTTGCAGTTTTTTGGTGCTCTATATTAGCAATTTTAAGGAAGGAGGCCAATATGAACTGACTGAACTGAAAGGAAAAGGAATATTTTTTTAAACGGTTGTTGAACCAGAGGGTTGCAAAGCCTGGAAAACATAGGCCATACAAAATCTTGAGGCAGGAAGTATATAACCACAGAGCAATTGCTGGGGAAGCAATAAAAAGAAACCAAATCTGAGCAGTTATTAATAAATGAGAGAAGAAAAATTCATGATGGAAGGCCAAAAAAACAGAAAGACTAGGAGCAAGAGTACAGACTTCAGCAAACAAAGGGATTTTTAGATACATTTTATTTATCCTATGGCCACTTTTTAAAATATATTCCTCATTTATCTTTTGCCTCTAAAATCTTATTTTCAGGAATAATAAATTTTGAAAATATAGAGGAGCACAAAAATAAAAAGCACCCATAATACTCTGAGACAGAACCTATTTACAGTTCAATAAATTAAGTTTCCTGAAAACAGGAGCCCTGTCTGTCTTGTTCACTGAATTCACTGTGCCTGGCAAGCAGGAAGTATGCAATAAATACTCATTATATGACATAATGAACTTGTTTAGGTATATTTCCTTCCTGAGATTTTCCCAAATGAATACATTTTGGAATTGGGATTGTCTGTTGTTCCACTAAGAACCCAAGCTCCAGCTTCCTTGTTTCAACCATTCCTATTTTACAAGTATCATCAGGACAACCACTGCATACTCTGAAAAAGTTATTACAACTCTATTTTGATGGACACTAGTGGAAAATGATAGTTCAAGTTTTATTGTATATTCAATTCATAGCCAAATTCCTCTAAAGATAAACCATCTTGCAATTTTTTCAGTCACACTTTTTTGCCCTCTCTTTGTGCCACCTGTGATTTATTCCATGTAATAATTTTCCAAAGTACTTGACAAATTGTGGTATAATTACATGTTTATGTCTCCCAATTTAGGTTGAAATTTGCTCTTAAATACCGGTTCTTTCCTTGACCAAAAACAAGAAGAAAAGAAAAAAAAATTCCCATTTCCTAAGGAAAGTTCAGATTTCCCAAAAATAATACAAACCCATAATGGAAAATCACTGATGGAAAGCCATAAATTATTGGTATGTAAACCAAAGTCTCAGGTTGGTTGTTCTAGCTGATACTTAATAAACAGATCCAGTTATTTAAAGGGGAAAAAAATCTTCGAAAATATATAAAGGCAATGATTTTCATGAAGTATTGCAGGTGTTTCTCATGAGAATAAACTCCAGAAAGCAAATCAGAAAATAAATCCCTGGAGAAAGAAGTTGTATGCCCCAAACACTGAAGGAAAAAGGTATAAAACGAAATTAAAACATCTTAGTTATAACATAATTCAGTCTATTTTGTGTTCTAAATTTTACCACCTTTAGGGAATGATATTTCATCCAAGGCTCAAAGCTATACTGTAAAACTTATTAGAAAAGGTTTCTTAGAGATGTTTCTAACATGAGGAAAATCAGAGAATGTCTCTTAAAATTATACACTTTCAAGATGAAGCCATTGCAGAAGACTAAGTTCTACACTTGAACTAAATGGAAAAAAAAGGCTTGAGATTTTCTCACTGTTTTTTGTTAGAAAGTAATTTAATTTTATCTAATTCAGACAAATGAGATTTAACAGTCAGTTGAAAAATGTGATGTTATGTTGGTCTTGCATTGTTGTAAACTTATTTGTCATTTTAAATGTTTATTAATTCCATAAAAAGTTTAATCCTACAATATAATGCAAAATATCCTAAGTCGTTATGGAACTAGATACAGTCCCAGACATTAAAAAAATTTTTTGAACATTTTTTATGAGGCAGGTAGTCAACAATATCACCTTAATTATTCTGTTGAATTAACTAAATAATGGGAAATTAAGCTTCAAGCAGTTGCTGTTGCCACTATTAAATTTTATCATTAATTAAAACAATTTACTTGAGCAATTCAGGATTTTCTTAAAAATAGAAAAAAGAAAATATTAAACTAAAATTGATAAAATTCCATCACCCAGTGAAAAGCATTGTTATACTTTCACCTTTTTCCCCTTAAGAATAAATATACACATTCCTAACAGACCTAAACTAACCTAACCTAACAGACCTGATCCTAACAGACATTACAGAATATTTTATCCAGCACTTACAGAACAAACATTTTCATCAGCACATGAAACATTCTCCAGGATAGACCATATGTTAGGCCAAAAAACAAGTCTCAAAAAGTGTTTTTTTTTTTAATTTCAAAATATTACAGGGGTAAAAATGTTTTTGATTACATGGATCAATTTTGTTATACATGAGTCAGGGTTATAAGTGTGCCTATCACACAGATAGTGTTCATACCCATTAGGTAAGTTTTCACCTATCCCCTTCTAGCCCCTTCCAGCTGCTTGATTTCTATTGAGTTTTACTTCCCTCTGTGAACATGTGTGCTCATCAGTTAGGTCCAGTTTAATAGTGAGTACATGTGGTATCTGTTTTTCCATTCTTTAGAAATTTTACTTAGGATAATGGTCTCCAGTTCCACCCAAATTGTTGCAAAGGGCATTAATTCCTTCTTCCTGGTTGAGTAGTATTCCATTGTGTATGTGTGAGTGTGTGTGTGTGTGTGTGTGTGTGTGCATTAATGCACTCATGAATTGATGGGCACTTGGGTTGATTCCACATCTTTGTAATTGTGAATTGTGCTGCAATAAACATTTGAGTGCAGGTGTCTTTTTGATAAAATTACTTCTTTTCCTATGGGTAGATACCCAGTAGTGAGATTGCTGGATCAAATGGTAGGTATACTTTTAGTTCTTTGAGGAATATTCATATTGTTTTCCCCAGAGAGTGTAGTAATTCGCAGTCCCACCAACAGCGTATAAGCTTTCCTTTCTCTCTGCATCCATGCCAGCATCTAGTGTTTTTGGACTTTTTAATAAAAGCCATTCTAACTGGGCTAAGGTGATATCTCATTGTGGTTTTAATTTGCATTGCCCTGATGATTAGTGACATTGAGCACTTTTTTATCTGTTTATTGGCCATTTATCTATCTTCTTTTGAAAAGTTTTATTGGCCATTTGTCTATCTTCTTTTGAAATGCTTCTGTTCATGTCTTTTGCCCATTTTTAACGGGATTGTTTGTTTTTTCTTGCTGATTTGCTTGAGTTCTTTGTAGATTCTGGTTGTTAGCCCTTTATCAGATTTATAGTTTATGAATATTTTCTCCCATTCTGTAGGTTGTCTATTTGCTCTGTTGACTATTTCCTTAGCTGTGCAGAAGCTTTTTAATTTAATCAAGTACCATTTATTCATTTTTGATGTTGCTGTGATTGCTTTTGAGGTCTTCTTCATAAATTCTCTGCCTACACCGATATCTAAAAGAGTTTTTCCAACATTTTCTTGTTGGAAAATGCCTTACATTTAAGCCTTTTATCCATTTTGAATGACTTTTTGTGAGTGGTTAGAGAAATCAAAATCCTATCAAGTATCTTCTCAAACTGCAATGGAATAAAACTAGAAATCAATAACAAAAGGAATTCTATAAACTATACATGGAAATTAAACAACATGCTCCTAAACAACCCATGGGTCTAAGAAGAAATTAAGAAGATAATAAAAAATTTCTTGAATCAAATAAAAATGGAAGCATGACACACCAAAACCTATAAAATACAACAAAAGCAGTACCAAGAGGGAAGCTTACAGCAATAAACACCTACATTAAAAAAAAGTAGTATGATTTCAAGTAAACAACCTAACAGTGCACCTCAGGAACTAGAAAAGCATAAAAGCAAAAAAATAATAATAATACGAAAGATCAGTGACATTAAGATTTGGAGTTTTTTTAACAAGGAAAACAACATTGACAAACCATTCACTAGACTAACTAAAAAAGAAATGAGAGAGAAGATCCAAATAAGTGAAATCAGAAACGAAAATGGGAACAACTAACAGCAAAGAAATATAAATGATCATTAGGGACTATTATGAACAAGTATATGCCAACAAATTGGAAAACCTAAAGGAAATGGATAAATTCCTGGACACATATAAGCTATCAAGATTGAATTACAAAGAAATAGAAAACCTAAACAGACCATTAAAAAGTAGTAAGATTAAATCAGCAGTAAAAAGTCTTCCAACAAAGAAAAGCTCAGGACCACGTGGCTATACTACTGAATTCTACCAAACTTTTAAAACAGAACTATTACCAACTATTCTCAAATTACTACTCTGATACCAAAACCAGAAAAGGATACAACAACAAAAAAATAAAACTGCAGTCCAATGGCCTTGATGAACACAGATGTAAAAATCTTCAATAAAATACTAGCAAATGGAATCTAACAGCACATCGAAAAGATAATACACCATGATCAAGTGAGATTTATACCAGGGATGCAAGAATGGTTCAACATATGCAAGTCAATAAATGTGATATATCACATCAACAGAATGAAGAAAACCATATGATCATCTCAATAGACATAGAAAAAGCATGTGATAAAATTCAACATCACTTTACAATTAAAAACTCTCAGCAAATTAAGTACAGAAGGAACTTACCTCAACACAATAACAGCCATATATGACAAATCCACAGCTAACATCATGCTGAATGGGGAAAAGCTTTTCCTCCAAGAACAGGAACAAGACAACGATGCCCACTTTCTCCACTCTTATTTAACATAGTACTTTAAGTCCTAGCCAGAACCATTAGGCAAGAGAAAGGATAAAGCCCACTCAAACTGGAAAAAAGGAGGTCCAACTGTCCCTTTTTGCAGACAACATGATCATACAGATAGAAAAACCTAAACACTCTGCCAAAGAACTCTTAGAACTGATAAACAAATCTAGTAAAGTTTCGGGATACAAAATCAACATATAAAAAGCAGTAATAGCAGGGTGCAGTGGCTCATGCCTGAAACTCCTTTGGGAGGCCGAGGCAGGAAGATGACTTGAGGCCAGGAGTACAAAGCCAGCCTGGGCAACATGGCAAGACCCTTTCTCTACAAAAAATAAGAAGAGAAATTGGCCAAGTGTAGTGTAGTGGTGCATGCCTCTAGTCCCAGCAACTTGAGAGAGTGAAGTGGGAGGATCACTTAAGCCCAGGAGTTTGAGGTTTCAGTGAGCTATGACTGTACCACTGCAATCCAGCCTGGGCAATAGATATAGCAAAAACTTGTCAAAAAAAAAAAATCAGTAGCATTTCTATACACCAATAATAAACTAATTGATAAAAGAAATGGAGAAAGCAATCTCATTTACAACTAGCTACAAAAAAAAAAAAAAAAAGAAAAATACTTAGGAATAGATTTGGCCATGGAGCTCTACAGTGAAAACTACAAAACTCTGATAAAAGAAATTAAAGAGGACACAAAAAATGTAAATACCTTCCATACTCATAGATCAGAATAATTAATATTGTTAAAATGACCATACTACCCCAAACAATCTACAGATTCAATGCAATCCTTATCAAAATACCAATGATATTCTTCACAGAAATAGAAAAAACAATTCTAAAATTTATATGGAACCACAAATGAGCCTGAGTAGCCAATGCAATCCTGAGCAAAAAGAGCACAGCTGGACGCTTCACACTACCTGACTCCAAAATATACTAGAAAGGTATAGTTAATAAAAATAGCATAGTATTGGTATAAAACATAAATGTAGACCAATGGAATGGAATAGCAAACCCAGAAATAAATCCCCATATTCAAAGCCAACTGATTTTTGACAAAGGTGGCAAGAATATACTTTGGGGAAAGTATACTCTCTCCAATAAATGGTGCTGGGAAAACTGTATATCTATGTGCAGAAGAATAAAACCAGACCCCTATATCTCACCATACTCCAAAATCAACTCAAAATGGATTAGAGACTTAAATGTTTTAAGACTTGAAATGATAAAACCACTAGAATAAACATGGGGGAAACTTTGCAGTTCATTGGTCTAGGCCAAGATTTTATGGGTAATATTTCAAAAACATAGGCAACAAAAACAAAAATAGACACATGGGACTATATTAAACTAAAAATTTTCTGTACAGCAAAAGAAACAATAAAAACAATCAACAAACTGAAGAGAGAACCTATAGAATGGGAAAAAATATTAGCAAACTATACATCTGACAAGGGATTAATACCCAGAATACACAAAGAACTCAAACAGCTCAACAGCAAATAAATTATAACTTGATTAAAAAATGGGCAAAGGATCTGAATAGACATTTCTCAAAAAAATACATACAAATAGCTAACAAGTATAATGAAAAAATGTTCCACATCACTAATCATTAGGGAAACGCAAATCAAAATCACAATGAGATATCATCTTACCCAGTTAGAATGGTTATTATCATAAAGACAAAAAATAATAAATGCTGGCAAGGATGCAGAGAAAAGGAAATTAGTAAACACAGTGAGTGGGAAAGTAAATTAGTACAGTCATTATGAAAAACAGTATGATGGCAAGTTTTCTCACAAGACTGAAAATAGAATCACCACATGATCCAGCAAGCCCACTACTGGGTATTTATCCAAAGGAAATGATATTAATATATTGCAAAGATATCTGCACCCTTGTATTTACTGCAGCACTATTAACAATTGCTGAGATATGGAGTCAAGCTAAATGTCCATCAAAAGATAAATGAATAAAGAAAATGTGGTATAGATACACAATGGAATACTATTTGACCATAAAAAAGAATGAAATCATATCATTTGTGGCAACATGGATGACCCTAGAGTATGTTAACTGAAATAAGTCAGCAACAGAAAGATAAAAACCATGTTCTCACTCATATGTGAAGTCTAAAAAATGTTGAGCTCATGGAAGTAGTGAATATGATTGTGATTATTTGGGTAGAGGGCATGAGAGGATAGGGAGAGATTGGTTAATGTACACAAAATTCCAGCTAGATAAAAGCAGTAAGTTCTAATGCTCTATAACACTGTAGAGTGAATATAGTTAATAATAATTTATTGTATACTTTCAAAAAGCTAAAAGAGAGAATTTTGATGTTCTCAGAACAAAGACATGATAAATGTTTGAGGTGATAGATATGCTAATTATCCTGATTTGATCATTATGTATTATATACAGGTAATGATACTCTGTATCTCATAAATATGTATAATGATATGTCAACTAAAAATAAAAGGAGGGAAAAAAGCAGATTAAGAGCTTCAAGCCTCCTCACTTATTAAAAAAATCAATTTTTTTTCAATTCATACATCTATCAAATTCATACTTCTATCAAATTCATACTTCTATCAAAAATATAGGGGATTATTCATTTCCTCACATTTACATCATTTCAGATTTCTTCTTTTAATTTTTGTCTATCTGATAACTAAAGTGAGAATGGTATCTCATTTTTAGTAGGTGACAGTTAAAAATCTATATATATTTTTGAAAAAACCTAAATCAACCAATAAATGAACAAAAAAAAAACCAATAAAGGAGATAAAATAGAATCATACAAAAATAATCTAAGACAAGGCGGAAAAAAAAGAAAAAGCCAACAAAGAACACATAGAACAGTAGGAAACAATAGCAAGATGATAGACCTAAACCTAATAATATCAATAATAATTCAAATGTTCCAATTAAGAGATTGCCAGATTGGACTAATAAAAGTGAGACTCAACCATATGCTGCTTATAAGAATAATATATAATACCATATAAAGTATGTTCTCTGACCACAACTAAATGAACTTAGAAATCATTAACAGAAAGGTCTCTGGAAAATCCTTAAATAGTTAGAAATTAAACAACAAACTTCTAAATAAACAATGGGTCAAAATTATATAACAAGGAAAATTAAAATTTTTGAACTGAATGAAAATGAAAACATGACACATCAAAATTTGTGAGATTAAACTAATGTTATGGTTAGAGGAAAATTTGTAGCACTAATCATCTGAATTTTTTAAAAAAAGGGGAGTCTCAAATACATGTCTTGAGCTTCCACATTAAAAAAATGAGGAAAAGAAAAAGCAAATGAAATCCAAAGTAAACAGAAGAAGAGAAATAAGAAAGATCAGAATGGAAAAAAATAAACTAGAAAATAGAAAAACAATGGAGAAATTAATACTGTTTCTTTGAGAAGACCAATAAAATTGATAATTCTCTAGCCAGACTTATTAAGAAAAAGGACACATTACCAATATCAGAGATAAGAGAAGTGATATTACTACATATCCTACGACATTAAAAGGATAAAAATGTTTTCAAAATATTTAAGTATTATGAACTACTGTATGCTAAGAAATGCAGCAATTTAGATGAAACAAATTTCTCAAAAAATACAAACTACCAAAGCTCAATCAAGAAATAAACTGAATAGTCCTATATAAATTAATTAAATTAATTTATAATTAAAAGCCTTCCCACAAAGAAAAGTCCAGGTCTAGATGGCTTCAGTAACGAATTCTATTAAATATTTAAGTAAATTATACCAATTCTACACAACCTCTTACAGAAAAATTGAAAGGGAGAACACTTTCCATGTCATTCTATAAGGGAAGAATTATCCTCATTCCAGAACCAGATGACGACATTATAAGAAAAGAAAATTACTCTTATCCTTCATGAATATAGGTACAAAAATACTTAAAATATTAGCAAATCAAATCCAACTATATAAAAAAGAATGATACATTGTGACCAAGTGGGATTTATTTTAGAAATTCAAGATTGGTTTACATTCAACATCAATCAAAGCAATTTATCAAATTAACAGACTAAAAAAGAAACACCAAATGATCATCTCAATAGAAGCATAAAAAACATTTGACAAAATCCAGCATCCATCATGATAAAAACTCTCAGCAAACTAGGTAGAGGAGGAAATTTCATTCACCTGATAAGGGCATGTGCATGAAAAGCTACACCTAAAATCATACTTTATGGTGAAAAACCAGCTGCTTTCTCCCTGAGGTCAAGAATGAACCAAAAATACCTATTCCTATGACTTTTAATAAACATGGTCTTAGAGTTCCTAAACAGTGCATCATGGGAAGAAAAAGGAAAGAAAAGAAAGAAAGAAAGGAAAGGAAAAGAAAAGGGAAGGGAAGGGAAGGGAAGGGAAGGGAAGGGAAGGGAAGGGAAGGGAAAAGGAAAAGAAAAGGAAAGAAAACAAAGATTGGAGAAGTATAAGTAAAATCATATTTATTTGCAGATAGCATTATTGTCTATGTAGAAAAATCTAAGAAATCTACGAAAGAGGCAACTAATAAGTTTAGAAGGAGTTCAGGACGCAAGGTCAATAAACAAAAATTGTGTTTCCATATACCAACAAAATGTAACTGGAAATTAACACTAAATCAATCTAAAAAATACCATTTATAATGCCAACAAAAAAATACAAAATATAACAACTAAAATTAAAAATAACAAAAAACAAACCACAAAAATACCAAAAATGATCATGCCAAGAATTGGTATGGACATGAAGCAACTGGAACTCTCCTGAGAACAGTCTGACAGTGCCTTAAAAAGTTAAACATACACCCACAATATGACCTTTCCATTCCACTCCAACATATTTACTCAAGAAATGAAAACATATGTCCACATAAAGATTTGTACACTTATATTCAGAGCAGCCTTATACAGCTACTCCCTCAAAAACAAAAACACCTCTCAAATGCCCATCATCAGATGGTAAACAAATTGTAGTATAGCCATATGATGAAATTTAAAAAGGCATAAACTATTGCTACAACATGGATGAATCTTAAAATAATTAGGCTGAGTGATAGAAGGAAAACAATAAACAAGTACGCATTCTGTAATTATATTTATATAAAATTCCAGAAAATATTAGCTAATTTATAGTGACAGAAAGCAGATTATTAATTGCCTAGGAAGAGGGTAGAGGAGGAGAGAGAGATCAATTTCAAAAGGGCACAAGGAAATTCTTGCGGGTGATGGATATGTTCATTATCCTGATATGGCAATGGTTTCACAGGTATATGACAGGTACGTCAAAACTCATCAAGTTTTATGCTTTAAATATGTGCAGTTTATTGTACATTGATTACATCTTAATGAAGCTGCAAAAATAAGTATGAATGAATCCATTTCTACACACTTATACATCAGTTCATATTCATCTTCTTTAGTTTTTGCCAACTTTATAAGTACAAAATGAAATTTAACTTTTAAAATTTATTTGATGACAATTGCAGATAAGCATTTTTTACATATTTTGCTGCCACCATTTTTATTACTACTTATTAGCTCTCATATGAATTAATCATTCTATGGTCACTGACAAGCATTTAAAAATTACCTTCTTGAGATAATAAAAAAAATCCTAGCTCTGTGAAGTTTCGTGTTTTTTTGTTTTTTTACATTTTTGATGAACTTGCTGTAGTCTCATATCCCACAGATTTAGTTAATTTTGTCAGACCCCATAACTATGTTTACTGAGTTTTGTATATATGTATGCATGCCATTTGTTCAAAAAGCATACTTCAGATGATTATACAGTAGCCTCATAGACTCCTAGAAGACCCATGTGGAGAAAATAATTTGGCCTTACACAACAACTGAGAATGTCCAAGGAGATTTGTTCAAAGATGTTCATATATTAAGTTTAATTTCAGTAAGTAATGGCCTTCAAGATTCATAACCAAGCTTATGTTTAATAATTATCATGGGTTAAAAGAAAAAATTCTCTCTACTATCAAAATTTTTAGGCCGGGCGCAGTGGCTCACGCCTATAATCCTAGCTCTCTGGGAGGCCAAGGCGGGCGGATTGTTTGAGCTCAGGAGTTCAAGACCAGCCTCAGCAAGAGCGAGACTCCGTCTCTACTAAAAATTAGAAAGAAATTAATTGGACAACTAAAAATATACAGAAAAAATTAGCCAGGCATGGTGGCACATACCTATAGTCCTAGCTACTCAGGAGGCTGAGGCAGGAGGATTGCTTGAGCCCAGGAGTTTGAGGTTGCTGTGAGCTAGGATGACGCCACGGCACTCTAGCCCGGGCAACACAGTGAGACTCT
>CAUYSK010102424.1:0-12905 GCA_963575035.1 Avahi laniger
CAATGTGCACCACCCAAATGATGGACATAATTGAAACTCGGACTTAGGGAGGGAGGTGGGGGCAAGGGCAACATATGTAACAGAAACATCTGTACCCCCATAATATGCTGAAATAAATTAAAAAAATTAAAAAAAAAAAAAGAATTCCCTGTACTCCACATCCGCACCAGCATGTATTAGCTTTTGTCTTTTTAATAATAGTCATTCTGACTAGGGTAAAATGATATCTTATTGTGGTTTTGATTTGATTTCTCTGATGATTAGTGATGTTTAGCATTTTTTTCCTATTCCTTTGGGCCATTTGTATGTTTTCTTATGAAAAATGTCTATTCATGCTCTTTGCCTACTTTTTAATGGGATTTTGTTTTCTTCCTGTTGTTTGAATTCCTTGTATATTCTGGATATTAGTCCCCAGAGGAATAGTTTGCAAATGTTTTTTCCCATTCAACAGGTTGTCTCTTCACTGTGTTGATTATTTGTTTTGCTATACAGAAGCTTTTGATTTTAATTAAGTCCTATTTGACTATTATTGTTTCTGTTGCCTGTGCTTTTGAGGTCTTAGTTAAAAATTTATTGCCTAGAACAATGTCCAGGAGAGTTTTCCCTAGACAGTTTGGGGTCTTATGTTTAAGTCTTTAATCCATGTTGCGTGGATCTTCAGAAATGGTAAGAGATAAGAGTCCAGTTTCATTCTTCTGCATCTAACTATAAAATTTGCCCAGCACCATTTATTGAAGATGGTGTCCTTTTCCCAATGTAAGTTCTTATCAGCTTTGTCAAAGATCAATTGCCTATAAATATGTGGCTTTATTTCTGGGTTCTCCATTCTGTTCCATCAGTCTATGTGTCTGTATTTATACAAATACTATGCTGTTTTGGTTACTATAGCCTTGTGATGCATTTTGAAGTCAGGTAGTGTGATGCCTCCAGCTTTTTCTTTTGCTAAGAATTGCTTTGACTATTCTGGCTCTTTTTTCGTTCCATATAAATTTTAGGATTTTTTTTCTAATTCTGTGAAGAATAACATTGGTATTTTGATAGTGATTTCACTTAATCTGTAGATTGTTGTGGGCAATATGATTATTTTAAGGATATTGATTCTGTTGGCCCATAAACATAAAATGATTTTTCCATTTGCTTATATCAGCATCTATTTCTTACATCAGTGTTTTGTAGTTCTTTTGTCTCCTTGGTTAAATTTATTCCAAAGTATTTTTTACTTTGGAGATCGCCAAAGTAAAGAGAGACCGCCTTCTAGAATTCTTTCTCAGATATATTGTTATTGGTGTATAGAAATGCTACTGATGTTTGTATGTTGATTTTGTATCCTGCAACTTTACTGCATTCATTTATCTAAGAAATTGTTGGTGGAGACTTTAGGTTTTTTTCCAGATATAAGATTATATCATAAGCAAAGAGGAACAATTTGACATTGTGTTTTCCATTTTGGATGCCTTTTATTTCTTTCTCTTATATGATTGCTCTGGCTAGGACTTACTTCCAGTACTATGTCAAATAAACTGGTAAAAGTGAACATCCTTGTCATGTTCCAGTTCTTAGAGGAAAGGCTTTCAACTTTTCCACTTTCAGTATGATGTTGGCTGTGGGTTTATCATATACGGCCTTTATAATTTTGAGGTATGTTCCTTTAATGCCTACTTTGTTGAGAATTTTTATTGTGAAGAAATGTTGACTTTTATCAAATGTTTTTCTGCATCTATTGAAACTATCATGTGGGGTTTTTTTCATAGTATTTGTTAATTGTTTATTTATCAAGAGAAACTATTCCTCAGCCCATATATTCATAGCTCAGGAACACAGGTCAGTCACCAACTTCTATGTAAATCAACCCAAAGAAATTCTTTATATTCCAAAATCACTTTGCACTCTGAAAAATATAAGCCTTCCTCATCTCCTCAAAATCTTTCATAGAATCATCATTTCTGTAGAAATCTGCATATGCCTTCTTTCTTGGTTCAGCCACAGCAAATTTATACAAAGCTGCAACCCCCAGAGATTCAACAAATACTCCAACAATATGAAACTGAAGATGCCAGGCCAGGAGGCCACCCATCTGAGGTTTCATCAAAGTGCTGGAGGTCAGCGTAGTTACTGTCCTTGATGGGTATGCCAACCTCAACACATCCTTCCTAGCTGATGGAGAAATAAACTGCTGATCCGGTGATTTGTGTCCTTCATTCTGTTGATATGATGTATAACATTTATTGATTTGTAGATGCTGAGCCATTCTTGCATCCCTGGTACAGATGCCACTTGATCATGGTATATTATCTTTTTGATGAAGTGTTGGACTCAGTTTGCTAGTATTTTGTTGAGGATTTTTGTGTCTAAGTTCATCAGAGATTGTTGTGTCCTTGTTGGATTTGGTGTCAGGATGATGCTGGCATCAAAGAATGAGTTTGGGAGAATTTCCTCCCCTTTGATTTTTGGCATAGTTTCAGAAGGATTGGTATTATTAATAGTTTGTACATTTACTAGAACTTGCCAGTGAATCCAGCTTGTCTTGGACTTTTCTTTTTCAGTGAATTTTTTATTACTGATCCAGTCTTACTACTCATTATTGGTCTCTTAAGGTTTTCTATTTTCCTGATTCAATCTTGGTGGGTTGTACATTCCAGAAATGTGTCCATTTCCTCCAAGTTTTCCACTTTATAAGCATATAGTTGTTCATAATAGTTTCTAATGATATTTTGTATTTCTGTGGTATCAGTTATCATGTCTCCTTTTTCATTTCTGATTTTTTTTTATTTGGGTCTTATCTTCTTAGTCTAGCTAGTGGTTTATCAATTTTGTTTATCTTTTTGAAGAACCAACTTTTTGTTTTATTGATCCTTAGCATTTTTTTTAGTATCTTATTTAATTTAGTATCTTATTTAATTTAGTTCTCCAATCATTATTATTTCTTCTGCTCATTTTGAATTTGGTTTGTTCTTCTTTTTCTAGTTCTTTCAGGTGCATTGTTAGATTGCTAATTTGTAATCTACTTTTTTGATGTAGGCATTTAATGCTATAAAATTCCCACTTAGCATTGTTTTTGCTGTGTCCCTCAGGCTTTGGTATGTTGTGTTTCAATTTTCCTTTGTTTCAAGAAATTTTTTTACTTTCATCTTAATTTATTCATTGACCAAATGGTCATTCAGGGGCATGTGTTTTAATTTCCATGCATTCATATAGTTTCCAATGTTCCTCTGGGTATTGATTTCTAGTTTTATTCCACTGTGGTCTGATAAGATACCTGCCATGATTACAATTTTTTTTTAATTTGTTGAGAATTGTTTTGTGGCCTAATATACCATCTATCCTAGAGAATGTTCCATGTGCTGATGTAAAGAATGTATGCTTTGCAGTTGTTGTATAGAGTCTTCTATAAATGTTTGTTGGTTTCATTTGGTCTAAAGTCTAGTTTAAATCTAATTTTTTTTATTGCTGTTAATTTTCTGTCTTGATGATCTGTCTAATGCTGAGAGTGGGGTGCTGAAGTTGCCCACTACTATTGTATTGCAGTCTGTCTCTTCAGATGTAGTAATATTTGCTTTATGCATCTTGGTGCTCCAGTGTTGGGTGCATATATTTTTAGAATGGTTATATCCTCTTGCCGGATTCATCCCTTTATCATTATACAACGACTTTCTGTGGCTTTTTTTACTGCTCTCAACTTAATGTTTATTTTATCTAAGTATAGGTACTCCTGCTTGCTTTTGTTTCTGTTTGTGTAGAATGTCTTTTTCCATACCTTTACTTTCAGTCTATATGTGTCTCTACTGTTAATGTAAGTTTCTTGTAAGCAGCACACAGTTGAAACATGTTTTTAAAATCCATTCAGCTATTTTATATCTTTTATGTAGAGGATTTAATATGTTTACATTCAAGGTTATTATTGACATGTGAAGCTTCGTTCCTGTCATATTGTTCATTGTTTTCTGGTTGTTTTGTATATTCTTTGCTATTTTTCTCTTATTGTTTGTCACTGTGGTTTGATGGTTTTCTGTAGTGGTACCATTTGAGTCTCTTCTCTTCCTCATTTGTATATTTGCTTTACCAGTGAGTTGTATCCTTTCATGTGTTTTCATGATGGTAAATGTCATCTTTTCACTTCCAGATTTAGGACTTCCTTAAATATTTCTTGTAGAACTGATCTAGCGGTGATGAATTCCCTCTGCTTTTGCCTGTCTTGGAAAGAATATTTTTCTTTCATTTATGAAGGATAATTTTGCTGGATATAGGATCCTTGGCTGAAGTTTCTTTCAGCACTTTGACTATATCATCCCATTCTCTCTTAGCCTGTCTGGTTTCTGCCAAGAAATTCACTCTCAGTCGATGGGGATTCCTTTATAGGTGGCTAGATATTTTTCTCTTGCTATTTTTAAAATTTTTCTCTTTGTTATTGTTTGACTATGACATTTGTGGAGAAGGCCTTTTATCATTGTCTCTGTTTGGGGATTGCTGGGCCTCTTGTATCTAGATGTCTAAATCCTTTACTAGCCTTGGGAAGTTTTCATCTATTATTTTGCTAAATAAGTTTTCTAACCCTTTCATGATCTTTTTGTCTTCTAGGACCCCAATAATTTGAACACTTGGTCCAGATGCCACAAAGGCTTTGCCTATTTTTATTTTTTTCTTTATTTTTGTCTGTTTTATTTTAAAAGATCTATCTTCCAGTTCTGAAATTCTTTCTTTTGCATGTTGTATTTCATTCAATTAATTTTTCTGTTCCAGAATTTCAATTTGGCTCTTTTTTTATGATATCTATCACTTTGGTCAATTTCTCATTCATATCCTGAATTGTTTTTTATGATTTCTTTGTATTATTTTTCACAATTCTCTTTTTTTTCCACTGAGCTTCTTTAAAATCGATATTTTGAATTCTTTATCTGGAAGTTTGAAAATTTCTTTGTGATTTACATCGCTGTAGAATTATTATGTTACCTTAGAGGTGTCATATCTCCTTGCTTGGTCATGTTTCCTTGTATTCTTATGTTGATATCTGCTCATCTGGTGAAACAGTCAATTCTTTCTAGTTTTGAATTTACTTTTGTAGGGGAGGATTTTTTCCTGAAGATCTATCTATGGTTTGGACCAGGTAGAGCACTTTGGCTTTGATTTTGAGTGTGTGCAGTAGTCTCAGTATGATTTCTTTGGCTGTAAATAGTGTTAGTGGTACCTGTGATTGCCTCAGTGGGTTAGGTCACTGTTACTAGAGAAGGCTGTGGTGAAGTTGTGCTGTGGACTAGGATGCCAGATGGGCCTGTCTTAAGGCCCTAGTGGTGGCAGCTGTGGGCTGAGCTTGCCTATCTTTGTGTCCCAGGGTGGTAAATACTGGCACCTGCGATGATGGTCATTGGCAGGCCAATTTTTAGGTTTCGAGATGGCTTGCTTGGATTCCAGTAGTGATAGCAGTGGACTGGGTAGGTGGGCAGGTTCTTAGGACCCTGGATAACCAGTAAGGCCTGGACAATAGCAGTAGCAGTGGTGGAATGATTGTCTGGGTCCTGAGTGGTATGTATTGATGTGGTAGCTGCAATGGATAGGCAGGCCACTCTCTAGGCCCACAGATGACACTTGCAAGTAAGTGTCAGCTGAGATGATAGTGGCCAGAAGTTTAGGCCCAACCTCAAGCCATCAGGAAGAGTGCTCAGGTTAGGGGCAGTAGAAGACATACTGAGGCCCTGCCACTGGAAAGCATGAGGCTAGGCTTTGTGGCCACAGCCTGGGCTGGTAGTGGGGAACACACATACCCCTCATGCTCCAGTCTAGAGGGGCTTGATTCCCAGCCAGCCCTGGCTGTAGGAGCCCCTGCCCAGCTCATGAACAAGTCACAGCAGCAACTCGTATCCTGTTCACATCCCAGGGATGCTCTCCTCCTAGAACTGGCAGCTGCAGCTCATGCCTCACTCATTTCCTAGCCCCAGAGGAGGAAGTGCTGCTCCCAATTCATGCCGTAGTCCCAGTGACAACAGCTTGAGTTTCCCTAATGCCTGAGACCCAGTGCCACTGAGCTCCAGGAATACATGTGGTCTGCTAAAAGCTAGATTTTAAAATGGCAACTTACTGTAGCTGCTTAGGTCTCAGAAAAGGTGTGCAATGCACCCAAGCTCCCTTCCTGAAGCAGTTCTACTCCAGTCTCCCAGCAGCTCCCTATGTTAGTTTCACAGCTTGGGAGGGGCAAGGGGTTCTCCCATGACCAGGACTGCATGATTTCACGATGGGACCATGGGCCTCTGGAAGCCTTTCATTACCCTTTCCCTGCATTGGGAATTCACTCCCAGCTCTCGGAGTATCCCAACCAAGTAGGTCATCTCTCTTCTCCTTCCTCACATTTATGTTTCCTGTCACTTCTGTGTTGAATTCCAGCATTCTCTCTTAGATAATGTATCCAAAGTATGACTGTCTATACACTATTTTAGTTCTTCCAAGTGAAGGAGGTAGGCATGAAATGCTTCTAGGCAGCCATCTTAAAGCCCCTCCAACAATTTGGGTCTTTAAAAGCTACATATTTTTTTTCCTTCTAGAAAATGTATGTTTACGCTATTTCTAAATTATTTTTATTTAGATTTAACCATTTTATTATTTTTGAATTTTAGGGGATGAATTTTCATTGTAGACAAATAATTGTAGATGATAGATAGATAGATGAAAGATGGATATAGAATAGGGTGAAACTTGTTAGGCTTTGGTGACTCATAAATATGGGATAAAAATAACTAAATGAACCAAAGATGACTCCAACATTCCCTAGCTCAACTGGCTGGATTAAGATTAAAATTATAATACATCCTGAAAAGGAGGGAAAAATAATGAGTTCAGTTTGTATATATTGAGTTTGGGGGGCTTGGAACTATGCAGGAGGTAGTTAAATATATGAGTCCGGAGCTTGGAGAAAAGTTTTGAGCTGGAGATATAGATTTTTTTCCCAGCAGAAGTATAAAGAAAGTAGTTTAACACAACAATAAAAGCAATCACTCAAAGAGAATGTCCCTTCTTCCTGGACTTGGCCATAATAAGAGTAGAAACAATTCAAGTATAGAATTCCCATAAACACCGGCACTGAAGGGGAAAACAACATAGGAAATAGGCAAAAAGTTTTGAGTGGAACCAGGAAAACACAGTTTTTAAAAAATAAATGGACCAGAGTGTCAAATGAAGCAGAGTTGTCCAGTAAGGAAATACGAAAAATGCTGCAGAGTTTGGGCCATTAAAAGATTATTAGTGGCCTTATGAGGAGTAGTCTCAATAACGTAATGGGAACAGAGGCCCCTCTTTTGAGAAGTACACATGAGAGGAAAGGAAGATACAGAAAGCTGAAACCCCCACAGAAATCATAGAGGATTTGAAAGGAAAGTTAAAAGCAGAGGGGCCTGTGTTTTACTTCCTGGTTCAAAGTCTGAGTGGAGATCTTGTGAACAAGACAGTAAAAGGGGCTGGGGAAGGTAACTAGCTGTTTGGCCAGAGAGCAGTCTATATAGGATACCACGTACTCCAGCATGGCACAGACTAACCGGCTGAGGGTTCCATGTCTCTGATCCCCCAAAGGGTACACAGAGGTGCTCAGTGAACCAGTGAACCAGAAGTGGGCCTGGGCTAGGGATGAGAAGGCCACTAAATGCAAGGAATCTGTGGTGGGTGCCACCGATTTACGTGAATACCAGAATATACTCCCCAAAGAGTCAGGCAGGTTTAGCTACACCCCAGCCAACATCGATGTCCAGGGGTAAGATCATCTCAGCCACACTGTATTCAAAACCAGCAATGGCCCAGGGAAATTTCAGACCAGGAGGCCCAGACTTGGTACCAGAGGGTCTGCTAGCATCTTCCTATATTCCAATTCTTTTGAGAAAGAAGATAAGAGAGAACTCCTTTTAAGAGAGGGGAGAAATTGCTCTGATAAGGAGTATAACTTTGATTTGAACGATCATTTATCCAAATAATGAATTTGAAACAACCCCAAAGATACTTTATAAAGTTCAAAAAGATTACTTCAAAAGGATAAACTCAAGGTTTGGGACATTTTTTGTTTTTTATTTTGGTGTTATCTTTCCCACTGTCAGGAAAACAGAGGCTAAGATTCAAGAAGAGATCAAGTGTAAGAAATAAAAATCATCCTATTTTTTGTACATATTTAGTATATAAATGTTCCCTTGTCTGTACTTTCAAACAAAATATCCTAGTTGATATAATCAAGATAACAGTAAAATTTCTTTTGCAAGGGATGATGGTGAAACAATTGTCCACATTTTTAATTAACACAAGGGACTAACCATAGAAAAATGGATGATGGGGATGTAGAGGAAGAGAATATGTCATCCCAGATAGCAGAGTCTTCAGAGTGGCAGAATCTTTTTTCATAAAGGTAGAAGAATAACAAAATTACAGATGCCATTTTGTAGAGAAGGCAGAAGACTGACATCTTTCAACTCTGCTGCCCCTGTGTTTGAGGAGATCTAGTGGAAATGACACAGAATTCTGATAAAGAAGTAGCAAGAGCATTCTGTAAAGAAAGTGAGAATGTAGGAGAGCTTGCTTATTGTGGAATGAAATTTAGATAGGGAGACCAGTGAATTTTGGGTCCTCTTTCATAATGGGAGTCACAGATCATGACACCAGGCAAAGAGATAACCATGGAAATAAATATGCCTGGCCCATAAGGGATGTGATAACTCTGATATTTCAAAGAGAATCCTGATGTAAGTGACTTTAGTATGAATATTAGTGGAGGTCCCAGCTTTAATTGGAGGCCTTGTAAAGCCAGCAATATCTGACTTAATTGAAATCACCAAGGTCAAAGCAAGCCAATCTCTCTCAGGGATAGAGGCCTGTGGGTTTGGAGGTTGATTGTGGTAAAAGGTCTTGTTAGGCATTGATATGAACTCTGAGTAGAAATTTCAGGCCAGCGAGCAATCTCTGCTACCCTGAGCAATTAGCCCAAGCTACATTCAATGCTTACCATCCAGTGATTACAATCTCCATCATTGACCCAAGCAAGACATTTCCTAAATCATCAACCTTTTCACTACCCAAAGTCTCTTTTATTCTCTTTCACCACCAGACCCTGTTTTGTAAGATACCATCTACTAATGAGAGGTAAATATTGATCAAAGGGGGAAATCAAGTATTTAAGAGGTGGGAAAGACATCAAAGGATGAAGTATCAAATTCTGGAGAAATTCTGCAGTTTAGCCAGAACTGAGAGAGAGCACGCATGAGCGCCAGACCTTGTGGAAAGAGAAGAAGAAAACAAGGGGAGCATGCTGGCAGAAATGTGGAGTGGTTTGCATTCTTTTAACCTCAAGAGTGAGAGCAGCCACAAACACAGAGTTTTGCTAAACAGAGGCAAAAGTCTTGGTCAAACTCAGTTGTCCCTATTCCCTTCCTGGTTGCCTCCACCTGATCATAATGACATTTCATTAGGAAAAATGAAAATTAAGAATTAGATGATAATTAGAGGCAGTTATTCTTAGTGTTATTAGCTGGAACTTGGGAGAAGGCCTACAAAAGCCATAAGCACCCTTGGCTACACACTGGAATCACCTAGGGTGCTTTAAAAAAAAATTACTGATTTTATAAACTCCCCAGCTGATTCTCATGAGTATTCAAAATTTTAAAATACTAATCTTGGGAGTCTTCTGAGAGAAGGTTTCTACTACAAAAAATATTGTTCTAAGGAAAAGATTTTAACTTATAGATAAAAGAGTTAACTTTAAGCTCATGCAGTCGGAGTTTCTGAGTTCTGTGGACCTTTGTTCTTCTGCTACAAGTCATAAATCATGCTGTTGCCTATGACACTGGCTCATCTGATGTACCCAGCAGCATCACTGACCTGGAGAAACCTGGAATGGGACACAGTAGAGCCTCCGTCTCTTGGCATCTGGGTACAGGGAGCTGGAAGGCTGCTCTCCTTGGCCATCCCATCTCACCAGAGGACCATGCCCACTCTAAGTGGGGAATGACAGGGAGTCAATTATCATTTTAGTGGGAAATCATTAATTTACTCATATATTTTGGTTTGAAGAAACAGCATTTGTTCAGGATAAAATAACCATTGCCGCACTGGAAAGGGGATACAGAACTGAGACTAGATATAAACACACTGAGGTTTCTGGGTCAGACAAAGCAGTCAGAAATGAAGTTATGATACAGTTTGAAAATGAATCTAAGGGCAAAGGTACAAAGTTTTATTGAGCCGGTGTAGCTGTGTCTCATATGAATAAGTGTAAGATGGTCTTTAGGTTCTTAAAATTTTGAAAATAATTCTCTAATCCCATTAATTAATTTGAGGGTCTTATGGACCCAGATAACCCAGAAAGGAAAAACATAGCCTCAGAAACAATCATGTACATAACACAGCCAAAAACCCATTTGGCCTAATTTAATGCCAGACTCAGGCTTCTCCACCAAAACAGTGTTTGGCTACATTTCTAAAGTGTTTTCATTTTGTTACTTGTTTTCTTTTTGTTGGTTTACAGCTTGCTGTTTATTCTTACCCTGGCAATGTGAGTTGGTACATTCTGTCAGATGTGTCCTCTGCATGGAAAAGGAAATTAGCTGTGTAGACTTGCTCTGACACCACATTTAAATTATACAGGACGAAATTTTCAAAATTCCAGATGAGACAAACTATTAAACAAATATTACACACAAGAGGATTTAGGAAATTTACACATGGCTTCTAAAATGTGGCAGTATAAGCTATTTATATGAACATCTGCCTTTTCTGAGATGACAATTTAATCCCTAAAAGAGCTGATGTATGTGCAGTTGACCAGCCTGGTGCCTGATGAATAGTGGACACTCAGTAATGCTGATTAAATCTGAGTCTCACTCTTAGAAAGAAAGCAGTGGTCATGAATCTAACCATCAGAAATGAAAATGAGAACATTTGGGAGAAATTGTGCATTTCAGAATTAGAAATGCCAAAAAAAGGGTGGGATGCTAGGTTTTGTCTGATGTGGTTTGGCTGTTTCAAACACAGCTTAAGAGGAATATGCCAGAAAGTATTTGGGAGATTGGTTCTTGGACAAGCTTCAACCTACCAGCCTCATCTCAGACAACCCTATTCTGACCCTCTGGTTTTACTGTTCTCTATCTTGCTTCCTACCAATTTTACCTTTCCCCTTTGGTAAGATCCCCAACAAGTCATGTCTCATTCCCAAACTGCATTTTACATTTTCCCGGACATGTACTGACACCTTTGTAGTTCTGGTATTTGATAACATACCTCACTTGACTCAGCCTTGGGAAGCTCCATTATTTAAAAACTGGCCTCACAACTAACACTAATGTGATCATGTTCACAGTACTGTGCTAACTTCAATCAGACACTTACTCTAGACTTAAAACAGCAAATTTTTAAAAGTTCAAAAAAAAGATAATAACCGTGTCCTATGCAGGGATGGATGACTCTTTAAAATAGAATTTCATTAACATAAATATTTTTCCTCTTCCTCTTCCTGACCTTTAAATGTTAGAGTGTCCTCAGTTTTGTCCTTGACCATTTCTCTTCCTTTTGGTTTTTTAATTTCAGAATATTATGGCGTTTTTAATTTCAGAATATTATGTTTTGGTTACATAAATTGCTTTTGTACAGTTTGAGTCAAAGTTATAAGTGTGCCCATCACCCAGATAGATGTATTGTACCCATTAGGTGTGCATTTACCCATCCCCTATTCTCCTATATCCATTGACTTTTACTACCATATGTGCATGAGTGTTGATCAATTAGTTTCAATTCAATAGTGAGTACACGTGGTGTTTACTTTTCCATTCTTATGATTCTTCACTTAGAAGAATGGTCTCCACTTCCATTCAGTTGTTACAAAAGGTATTAGTATTAGTTCACCATTTTTTATGTCTAGGTAGTACTCCATGGTATACATATACCACATTTTGTTAATCTACTCATGAATTGATGGGCACTTGAGTTGATTCCACATCTTTGCAATGGTGAATTGTGCTGCAATAAACATTTGGGTGCAAATATCTTTTTGATAAAATGACTTTTTCTTCTTTAAGTAAATACCCAATAGTGGATTTGCTGGATCAAATGGTAAGTCTACTTTTAGTTCTCTGAGGTATCTCCGTACTACTTTCCATAGAGGTTGCACTAGCTTGCAGTCCCACCAACTGTGTAAGTGTTCCTTTCTCTCCACATCCATACCAGCATCTGTTGCTTTGGGACTTTTTGATAAAAGCTATTCTCACTGGAGCTAAATGACATCCCATTGTAGTTTTGACTTGCATTTCCCTGTTGAATAAAGACGTTGAGCATTTTTTCATGTATTTCTTAGCCATTAGTTTGTCTTCTTTTGAAAAGCTTCTGTTCATGTTTTTTGCCTACTCTTTAATGGAGTTGTTTGATTTTTTTGTTGCTGATTTTCTTGAGTTCTTTGTATACTCTTGTTATCAGCCTTTTATCAGATGTATAGCAGGCAAACATTTTCTCCCATTCTGTAGCTTGTCTATTCACTCTAATGATTGTTTCCTTGGCTGGGCAGAAGCTTTTTAATTTGATCAGGTTCCATTTATTTATTTTTGTGCTTGCTGTGATTGCTTTTGGGGTCTTCTCCATAAATTCTTTGCCTAGGTCGATATCTATAAGAGCTTTTCCAACATTTTCTTCTAGAATTCTTATAGTTTCATGCCTTAGGTTTAAGTCTGTTATCCATCGTGAATTAATTTTTGTGAGGTGCAAGAGGTGAAGATCCTGTTTCAGTCTTCTACATGTGGCTATTCAATTTTCCCAGCACCATTTATTGAATAGGGATTCTTTTCCCCAGTGTATGTTTTTGTCTGCTTTGTTAAGGATAAGATGGCAGTATCAGTATGGTTTTATATCTGGGTTCTCTGTTCTTATGCCAGTACCATGCTATTTGGGTTACGATAGGCTTGCAG
>CAUYSK010102427.1:0-14794 GCA_963575035.1 Avahi laniger
CAGCCCTTGAGTGTTTTCTTCTTCACCTTTCAGAACCCCTATCATGCTCAGGTTCAGTTTTTTCACATAATCTTGCATTTCTTGTAGGCTTATTTCTTTTCTCTTAATTTTCTGGTCGATCTCTGTGACTGACTTATTTAATTGGAAGGAGTTGTCTTCAATCTCTGAGATTCTTTCTTCTGTGTGATCTACGCTGTTCTTGAGGCTTTCCATGGTGTTTTGTAGTTCCCTGTGTAAGTCCCTTATTTTCTGGAGATCGGTTTGATTTTTCTTTAATATTTCAATTTGTTTCGTAAATTTTTCTTCCGAATCCTGGATTTTTTTTTGGTGATTTCTTTGTGTTGGTTTTCCATTTTTTCTTGCATATCATTCAGTTTTCTTACAATCCATGTTTGAAATTCTTCTTCTGACATTTTAGTGTTCTGAGTTTGGTTTATGTCCGTTGCTGGGGAGCTGTTGTTCCTCTTTGGGGGCGTGCTTTTGGTTTGAGTCTTCATACTTCCAGAGTTCTTTTGCTGGTTCCTTCCCATCTGGATCAGTTGTTCCTTCTTGTCTTTAGATTTCTGTTTTGATAATGACATGTCCTGTTTAGTCTCTGAGCCAGTAGGTGGTGTGTGTGGGTGAGATTCGACCACACCCTTTATGATGAATCAGTAGATGCAATAAAAGGGTGTGCAAGATGACCTCCCTGTCAGTAGGTGGCACTTTTAGGGAGGAGCGAGCTGCAGTGTTGTTTTTCGGTCCTGTAGCTAGCTCTTATTCCTCTAGAGAGGCCCTCTTGTGCCTTGGATGGTGGGTGGGGGATTTCCAGGTGTGTCCTTATTCTCCACCTCAGTGGGGGGAGTGAATGTGGTGAGGCTGGGTTCGGTAAGCCTCCCCTCAGACTCCACAACTGCTGTTAGCAGAGTCAAAGGTCTACACTTTGTTTCTGTGTAAAGCTACAGGGAGTGGCTAAAATGGCTTCACTGACCTGAAAGTCTGGGCTTGGGTGGTGGGGCTGTCCAAGACCCGCACTCTGGAGCAGATCTCGCTCCCCTCCACTCTCCCCCTCTCCGTGTTTTCTCCCAGGCCTCTGCCAGCAAGTGGGACCTCAAGCCAATGGATCTCCCCTGGCTGTGACGTGGGCTGGGAGGTTTCCTGTCCAGGATCGTAGCCTGAGCTGGTTGCACCATCCTCTTTTGGGAAGAGGGTTGGTACTCCAGCATGCTGATCTGCCCCTGAAGGCACACACTCCTCAGTAGGCTCTTTCAAGATATCCCTTCTGTGCCCCTGGGCACTGCAATTGTGACCTGGGTGTACGGGGACTGGTCTGTAGGCTTGTCCCCTGGGCTCTGAAGATCAATCCTTGACTCTTCCAGGGGAAGGGGTGCTGATCTTGAATCACCTACAGGATGCCCAAGCTGGATCAATTTCACTCCACCTTGGGATTTGCCCCACTCTCCTGGAGTCCCCAGGCAAGCAGCACCTGGGAGGGCTGGTGGGTAGGAACTCGCAGTCTGAGTACCCCTCAGTCTGCTGTATGGCCCCAAAAGTAAAGGTCCCATTCCTTGGAGATGCCTCTGTGTGATGGCTAACTTGTCTCTCTGGGCACCCATGGGTAGAGAGGGAGAAGGAGAGAATGGAGCACTATGGTGTCTGCTGATAGGCTTGGATCTGCGCCCAGGGAGGTGCCCCGAGAGGCTGGGAGCCCGGCGCTGAGTCCACAAGATGCCACTGCTCACTGGCGGCAGCCGTCTCTGGGCTGGTGTCGGCAGATCTCTCCAGATGCTCAGGAGCCCACCAGCAGTCTGAGATGCAAGGAATGGTAGGTTAACTGCTCCATATACCCTTGTCGCTGGTCCCCAAGCCTCTCAGAACCTTTCTCCTTCCAGTTCTCCTCTGCAACGTCTTCCCGTGGAGTCTCCTGTAGTTTCAGGCACCCTTTCTTCCGACCCTCACTGGATCTATGTTTCTTTGCTAGCTTATTTTTTTCTCTTTCTTCTAAAATTCGTCTGTTTTGCAGAGACACTCAGACTGGCAGTTTTTCTCACCTGCCATCTTGGCTCCTCCCCATAAATGCTTTTATTAGCGATTTTCTTGGCAACATATTCTCTGATTTCCCACAATGGTCATTCAATACCTTTGTCACACTTCTCCCTGGTCCTCTTCAAGCCTCTCCTTTCTCGTGCTTGTCCAATGACCTGCCCTGAGGAGACACAGATGGGAGTTATCCCAGTTACCTGCACCTGCTCCTGTCTTTTTCCTTTTCTTCTGGGCTCAGAGGATGAAAGGTCCCTCCTCTTATGAATTTATTGCTACATTGTTACGTGTTTCTACAGAAGTTTTCTTCTGATTTTATTATCAAGCTCTTCTCTATGACTTATTTACCTTCTCTAACTCTTCTACCTGTAAAATAGGGGCAATAAATACTAATTTCCAAATGAGATCAAACAGAGAATCTATGTAAATGGTAATTTTTAGTGTAAAAGGCTATATGTCTTCAAGGAATTTTACTTTATAATCTAGATGTTTAAATGTGGAAATATTTTACTGACTTCCTTAAAGGAGTTCTATTACATAATTTTGGTCTCCCAAATACCTACAGAAAACACTTGCAAAAATAAATTCATAAAAAGAAACCGGAGAAGAAAAAGAAAATTGAGTGAGTGCTAAATGGCAAGAGGGAACTTCTGGGGAAAGACATTTAAAAGTTTGTAGAAATTTATTCACTGGATAGTCATTTTGGAATCTTTTACACTCTACTTTTTTTCCCCATAAGGTGACATTTTCTTCTCCAGAACTAATCAGAAAAATGTTTGAGTTATCAAAATACATATTTTAAAATTGATAAAAAATGATATATTCTCTTATGTTTAAATTAGTAAATTGATACGGCACTATGAATGAACAGCAGGACATAAAAACACATTTGAACAGCATTATGAAGCATTACAGATGCTTTTTCTGGACTAGCTGCTCATTTCCTAAATAGATTTATTTGATAGCTTTTCTCATTTAATAAAAAGATGAATTAGAAAAATATGAACAGATTGTAATAACCAAAAATAAATGAACTTCACAACCTGGAAGAGGAACAATTGCCAATAGACTAAATAATAATGTAGGAGAACTTTGGCATGCACAATTTATGTATGAATAAAAAATAAAATTTTTGACATTTAAGTTTAGAACAAGCTGTCTAGAGGTAAATTTTTCAAAAATAACATTTTTAATATACTAAAAAATAATGTTTTTCTCTAATATGTAGTCAAATACATCTGACCTAATAATTTTAAAGAATCCTGTTTCTCTTTCTCTCTCTCCCTGTTCTTTTCTTTCTTTCTTTATTTCAAAAATACAAAAACAATATCCTGATGAGGATGACTATGAGGACTGTAGTTCTATTTTTATTCCATATTACTCATAAAAGTGAACAATTTAATTTCTTGCTTGAATGTCTTGATTCTAATTGATATCTCTGAAAATAGAATCATCTTTTTAGAAAACTGGCATTTTCATTTTAACTATCTATAAATTTTTTTTTATTTCAGCATATTACGGGGGTACAAATGTTTAGGTTACATATATTGCCTTTGTCCCACCTGAGTCAGAGCTTCAAGCATGTCCATACCCCAGATGGTGTGCACTGCACCCATTAGGGGTGTATATACCCATCCCTTCCTACCTCCTCCCATCTGCCGGACACCTGATGAATGTTTTTACTATATGTGCACTTAAGTATTGATCAGTTAAAACCAATTTGATGGTGAGTACATGCAGTGCTTGTTTTTCCATTCTTGTGATGCTTCACTTAGTAGAATGGGCTCCATTCCACCCAGGATAATACAAGAGATGCTAGATCACCATTGTTTTTTGTGGCTGAGTAGAATTCCATGGTATATATATACATTTTATTAATCCACTCATGTATTGATGGGCATATGGGTTGTTTCCACATCTTTGCAATTGTGAATTGTGCTGCTATAAACAGTCTAGTGCAGATGTCTTTTTTATAGAAATGTCTTTTGTTCCTTTGGGTAGCTGCCCAGTAATGCAATTGCTGGATCAAATGGCAAAAAATTTATGAAGAAGATCCCAAAGGCAATCACAGCAACAACAAAAATAAATAGATTGGTCCTGATCAAATTAAAAAGCTTCTGCACAGTCAACGAAGATATCACGAGAGCAAACAGACAACCTACAGAATGGGAGAAAATATTTGCATGCTACACATCTGATAAAGAGCTGATAACTACAATCTACATAGAACTCAGGAAAATCATCAAGAAAAAAATCAAACAACCCTATCAAAAAGTGAACAAAGGACATGAACAGAAACTTCTCAAAAGGAGATAGACTAATGGCCAACAAACGTATGAAAAAATGCTCAACATCTGTAATCATCAGGAAACTGCAAATCAAAACCACGATGAGTGGGCCGGGTGTGGTGGCTCATGCCTGTAATCCTAGCACTCTGGGAAGCCGAGATGGGCGGATCGTTTAAGCTCAGGAGTTTGAGACCATCCTGAGCAAGAGCAAGACCCCATTTCTACTAAAAAAATAAAAAAAAATCAGCTGGATAACTAGAAATATATATAGAAAAATTATCTGGGCATGGTGGCACATGCCTGTAGTTTCAACTACCTGGGAGGCTGAGAGAAGAGGATTGCTTGAGCCCAGAAGTTTGAGGTTGCTGTGAGCTAGGCTGACGCCGTGGCACTCTAGCTCGAGCAACAGAGTGAGACTCTGTCTCAAAAAAAAAAAAAAAAAAAACTATAATGAGATATCACTTATCTACAGTGAGGATGACCTTTATTAAAAAGTCCTGGAACAATAAATGTTGACGTGGATGCGGAGAGATAGGGACTCTCATACACTGCTGGTGGAACTGCAAACTAGTACAACCTCTGTGGAAAGTAATATGGAGATACCTCAAAGAGCTACAAGTGAAACTAACATTTTTTTTTTATTACTCGTTTAATCTTCAGCAAATTACTTAACATCTCTAAGCCTCAGATGCCTTATCTATATGAAGAAAATAACAATTCAAGAATGTTGTAATAATCAAAATGAAATAATGCATCTGACAGTGTGTTAAAAACTATAAATTTTATAAACTATGCAAAATAAGATCTTTTACTTATACATTTCACACATTATCATTTTCCCATTGGAATTTTCTGGCATGGTATATTAGAGCTCCAAGCAATTGAGCTTTTATTTTTCATTCACATATTTGGCATGTGTGGAAACATCCCAGCAGCAATAAACCAATTAAGCATGAATCTAGTTAAGCATTTAAGTAAAATCCTTAAAAAGCTGATCTAGTCTCTCTGTATTATAACTAAATAAACAAAGCATAGAGAAATAAAGGGAAAAACCCAAGAACAAACTGATAGCTTGTTGCAGGATCAGGGTTTAGGGTTCAGGTGTTCTGAATCCCTCCTATTTTACTATTTTTACTATTCCATACTCCCTTCCTTTTCACAGGCTAGGAACGGAAAGCAGTGCTTATTAATGCAGTGACTTAGTGATTTAGTATTTTATGTAGGCTCTTCCAAACAACAAACATTTGTTACATACTTGTGGTTAGCAATGGGAATTTAAAGATAAATAGAATGTAACTGTTGTCCTTCAGCAATCACAGTGTAATAGAGGAACAAATATGTATGAAAAGAGCTGCAATAAACTGTGCTTTAATAGAAGTATGTACAAAGGATCAGTGATGATACTGAAAGAGGGACCAGAGAAGCCATGGTCAAGGTAGATTTCCAAAAAAGGAGATATTTGACTAAGTTTGATGAGAAAGAGTTTGCCGTGTGTGTGTGTGTGTGTGTGTGTGTGTGTGTGTGTGTGTGTGTAGGTAGGTAGGGATAAGAGGACCTGATGGAAATGACTGAAAGAGAACAACCCAGAAAAAAAGGGCAACATGCACAAAAGTAGAGAGGGATTAAAAAGTCTTGGTGTGTTTGTGAAATAGCAGGCAGTTTAGTTGTCCTGTTATACAGGGCATAAAGGAAGGATCATAGGAGAGAAGTTTAGACACTAGAAGAGGCAGAACAGATCTGAGTTAGGAAATGGAGAATCAACAGTGAAAGCCAGCGTAGTAGTGTGGAGCTCAAACAATAAAAACCAGTGGATTTTTGTCCGTGTTTTCTGTTCTGTTTCATTGGTCTCTAGTTTTGTGCCAATACCATGGTGTTTTGGTTACTATAGTCTTGTAGAATAGTTTGAAGTCTGATAATGTGATGCCCCCAGATTTGTTCCTTTTGCTTAAGATTGCTTTGGCTATTCAGGCTCTTTTCTGGTTCCAAATGAAGCATAGAATTATTTTTTTCAGATCTGTGAAAGATGACATTGGTATTTTGATGGGGATTGCATTGAATCTGTAAATTACAAGTATGGACATTTTTAACAATGTTAAGTCTACTGATCCATGAGCATACAGTCAACTGATCTTTGACAAAGTAGATACAAATATATGTTGGGGTAGAAGAATTCCTATTCAATAAATGGTGCGAGACAACTGGATAGGCACATGTAGAAGAATGAAGCAGGAGTCATATCTCTCACCACTCACAAAAATTAACTCAAGATGGATAAAAGATTTCAATCTAACCATAAGAACTCTAGAAGAAAATGTTGGAAAAACTCTTCTAGATATTGGCTTAGGCAAAGAATTTATGATGAAGACCCCAATGGCAATCACAGCAACGACAAAAATAAATAAATGGGACTCGATTAAATTAAAAATCTCCTGCACAGCCAAGAAAATAATCAACAGAGTGAATAGAAAACCTACAGAATGGGAGAAAATATTCACAAGCTACATACCCAATAAAGGACAAATAACCAGAATCTACAAAGAACTCAAGCAAATCAGCAAGAAAAAAAAATCAAACAATATCATTAAAAGGTGGGAAAGAGACATCAACAGAGCTTTTCAAAAGGAGATACACAAATGATCAACAAAAAATTTGAAAAAATGCTCAATGTCTCTAATTATCAGGGAAATACAAATTAAAGCCACAATGAGATATCACTTTACCCCTATAGAATGGCTTTTATTAAAAAATTCAAAAACAATAGATGCTAGCTTAGATGCAGGGAGAAAGAAATACACTGTTTGTGGGACTGCAAATTAGTATAATCTCTACGGAAAACAGCGTAGGGATTTCTCAAAAACTAGAAGTAGACATAACCATTTGAACCAGCAATCCCACTACTGTATATTTACTCAAAGGAAAAGAAATCATTTTATCAAAAAGACACCTGCACTCAAATGCTTATTTCACCAACATTTACAATTGCAAAGATGTGGAATCAACCCAAATGCCCATCAGCTCATGAATGGATTAACAAAATGTGGCATATGTATACCAAGGAATACTATTCAGTCATGAAAGATGATGTAATGTCTTTTGCAACAATATGGATGGAACTGGGGACCATTATCCTAAGTGAAGTATCTAAAGAATGGAAAAACAAAAACCACATGTACTCACTATTAAATTGGAACTAACCGATGAGCACACATTTACATAGATGGAAGTATAACTCAATGGAAATCAATCAAGGGGGAGGGCGAAAACCTAACAGGTACAATGAACACTATCTGGCTGATGGGCACACTTATAATCCTGACTCAATCATTACAAAAGTGATCCTTGTAACCCAAAACATTTTTATCCCTATAATACTTCGAAATACTAAAAAAAAAGTGGAAAACTATGAATGAGTTTAATGAAGGCAAATTTGTCTCCCTTAAGTTTTTTGTTTGTTTGTTTTGTTTTTTACTTAAAAAAATCACCCTGGAGTAAAATGGAGGAAAATTATAGGAGTAAAAACTGGAGTGGGTAGACAAGTTAGGAGACTATTGAGAGAAACAACAGGGATTTGACCTGAAGCAGTGACAGCACAGGTGGGAGAATTGATGACAAAAAGAATGAAGCAGATATTGGTATCTCCATGTTGCAGGTGAACAAATTGAAGCTCTGAAAGCTAAGTAATTAGCCCATGATCACACAGGAAGAAGAAAAATCAAGAATGAAACTTTGGTCTCTATTGACTCTAATGCCAAGATCAGCTTCTAAGCCGTATTCCCTTGGGTGGGGCCACATCCACCTAAAGGGTGCGGAACACTGTCTTAATCACCCAAAGGCACTTAATATTTTGGGAGACATGATCAAAGACAACACCATTTCTAATGTGGTGCCATGTGTCCTGGGTCCTTTTCCTGAAGTCTTAGTTCTGATATTTTATTTTAGCAATTTCATTTTTTTTTTTTTGATAAAACTGCTACAGGAGTACATTTTACCTTCTTTTTGGAAATTTTGTTCCTAATGATCAAATAATATCTCTGAGCCAATCTGAGTCCCTAAAGGGAAAAAATAAAATGTACTTTCAAACACCTATTAATCCAACCTGCCTCCATTTTTGAATAGATTAGTCAGCTAGAAGAATTTCATATGTCTAGGCTTTGTCCCTTAACTTTCTTTCCTTTTTTCCTTTCTTTTTCTCTCTTTTCTCTTTTTTCTCTTTCTGTTTTACTTATAGAGGGGTAGGAAACAATTTTTTAACATTATACAGTTTAAAAAATTTAATAGAAATTTTTGTAAAATCACAGCCTTTGTTGGTACTTAGAATTACTTTTTTTAGTTTTCATGAAACAAAATTTAAAATATACTATTTAACATATCTAATCTCTAGTAAAAATAAGATGTAGATAATGAGTTTTTCTGCCCTTTGCCTAAATACTAATCTATAAATAAGAAGATCACACTTAGGAAATGTTTTACTTAATTGAAGGAAGTTCCATTTGTCAATGGAACTCTAAGGGGAAAACAAAACTCATTTTTTTTTTCAAAATTGTACACTTTTGAATTGTATAACTCAAATGCTTAATGGGATTTTTGATCTCGGTAACTTGGGAGGGGACAATTTTAGGGAATACAATCTTGCTGAAAGAGATGAAAAGAATTGCAGAATCTTGGTTTTCATGATGACACAGAGTCCAACTAACAGACTGTTTTGTTCACAATTACTCTTAGTAAATATCTTGTCCATGGAATAAACAAAGTCATGTTTATATGAGTACACTCAACTATATGGTGTGCCTGATTTTTTTATATACCATGTGGTTTAGTTATTTTTTGTTTTTTGTAATTTGAAAACATTAAGAGGGTACAGATATTTCTGTTACATGGATAGTTTTATAATGCTTTAGTCAGGGCTATAAGTGTGCCTATCACCTGAATGTTGTTCACTGGACCTGTTTGGCAGGTTTTTACCCCTCCTTTCCTCCTCCCACCTTCCTACCTGATTTCCAAGGATTTTTACTACTTTCTGTGCCCATGTGTACTTATCAATTAGTTCCAACTTATTAGGGAGTACATGTGATATTTGTTTTTTCCATTCTTGAGATATTTCACTTAGGATAATGGTCTCTAGTTCCATCCAAATTGCTGCAAATTACATTAATGCATTCCTTTTTGTGGCTGAGTAGTACTCCATGGTGTGTGTTTGTGTACATATATATACACATACATTAATAAATGTGAGATATATATATCTCACATTTTGTTAATCTATTCATGAATTGATGGGGACTTGGGTTCATTCCACATCTTAGAAATTGTGAATTGTGCTGCAATAAAAATTTGAGTTTAGGTGTCTTTTTAATAAAATGGCTTCTTTCCCTTTGGATAAATACCCAGTAGTGAGATTGCTGGATCAAATAATAGTTTTACTTTTAGTTCTGTGAGTAATCTCCATACTATTTTCCACAGAGGTTATAATAATTTGCAGCCCCACCAACAGTGTATAACCATTCCGTCCTCTCTGCATCCATGTAAGTATCTATTGTTTTTGGAGTTTTTAATAAAAGTCATTCTAATAGGAATTAAGTGATATCTCATTATGTTTTTAATTTGCATTTCTCTAGTGATTAGCGACATTGAGAATTTTTTCCTATATTTGCTGACCATTTGTCTATCTTCTCTTTTTTTTTTTGTCTATCTTCTTTTTAAAAGCTCTGTTCATGTCTTTTGTCCACTTTTAATACAGTTATTTATTTTTTTCTTGCTGATTTGCTTGAGTTCTTTGCAGATTCTGCATATTAGCCTTTTATCAGATGAACAGTTTGCAAATATTTTCTCTCATTCTGTAAGTTGTCTATTTGCTCTGTTGATTATTTCCTTTGCTGTGCATAAACTTTTTAATTTAATAAAGTCTCATTTATTTATTTTTGTTGTTGAATAATTGCATTTGAGATCTTAGTCATAAATTCTTTGGCCAGTATCTAGAAGAATTTGCCCTACATATTATTATGGAATTTTTATGGTTTTATGCCTTACATTTAGGTCTTTTATCCATCTTGAATTAATTTTTGTAAGTGGCGAGAGATAGGGATCCTCTTTCATTCTTCTGCATGTTGCTATCCAATTTTCCCAGCACCATTTATTCAATAGGGCTTCTTTTTCCCAGTGCATGTCATTGTCCGCTTTTGCAAAGATCAGTTGTTTGTAGGTAAATGGTTTTATATCTGGGTTCTCTGGTCTGTTACATCATTTTCTGTTTGTTTTTGTATGAATAACATGTTGTTTTCATTACCATAGCTTTGCGGTATAGTTTGAAGTCTGGTGATGTGATGCCTCCATATTTGTTCTTTTTGCTTAAGATTGTTTTGGCTACTCAGGCTGTTTTCTGATTTCAAACAAAGCATAGAATTATATTTTCTGGATCTGTGAAATATGACATTGGCATTTTGATGGGGACTGCACTGAATTTGTAAATCACTTTGGGTGGTTTGGACATTTTAAAAATGTTGATTCTACCAACCCATAAGTATGATATGTTTTTCCTTTTATTTGTGTCATCTGTAATTTCTTTCTTCAGTGTTTATAGTTCCCTTTAGAGAGATGTTTCACCTCCATGGTTAAGTATACTCCTAAGTATTTTATTTTCTTTGTAGCTACTGTGAATGATATTGAGTCCTTTATTTCACTCTCAGCTTGACTGCTATTGGTATATAGGAATGCTACTGAATTGTGTACATTAATTTTGTAACCTGACACTTTGATGAATTTATTTATCAATTCCAGGAGTCTCTTGGTAGAATCTTTGGGGTTTTCTAGATAGAAGATCACATCATCAGCAAAAAGTGATGGGTTGACCTCTTCTTTACCAATTTGCATACCTTTTATTACTTTCTCTTGCCTGATTGCTCTGGCTAGGACTTTCAGTACTATTTAATATGTTGAATTTTAGAAATGGTGACAGTGGTCATCCTTATCTTGTTCCAGATCTTGGGGGTAATGCTTTCAACTTTTCCCCGTTCAATATGATGTTGCCTGTTTTTGTTATATATGGATTTTAAAATTTCAAGATATGTTCCTTCTATGATTAGTTCATTGAGTGTTTTTATTATGAAAACGTGCTAGATTTTGTTGAATGCTTTTTCTACATCTATTTAGATGATCATATGACCTTTGTTTTTGTTTCTGTTTATGTGGTTAATCATGTTTATTGAGTTGCATATGTTGAACCATCCTTACATATCTAGCACGAAACCCATTCGATCACGGTGGATTATTTTTTGATGTGTTGTTGAATTCAGTTTGCAAGTATTTTATTGAGAATTTTTGCATCTATGTTCATAAGAGAAATTGGTCTGTAGTTTTCTATTTTTTGTTGTGTCCTTTCTTGCCATGGTATCAAGATGACACTGGTTTCACAGAATGAGTTAGAAAGAATTCCCTCCTTTTCGACATTATGGAATAATTTCTGTAGCATGGGTACCAGTTCTTCTTTGTAGGTCTGGTAGAATTTGGCTGTGAATCCATCTGGTCTGGGGCTTTTTTTTGTGGGAAGGATTTTTATCATTGCTTTGATATTGCTGCTTCCTATTGGTCTGTTCAAGATTTCTATTTCTTCGTAATTGAGTCTTGGGAGGTTATGTGTTTCCAGGAATTTGTCCATTTCCTCTACATTTTCTAGTTTATGTGTGTAGAGATTTTCATAGTATTCACAGATGATGTTTTGTATTTCTGTGGTATCAGTTGTAATATTCCCTTTTTCATTTCTGATTGAGCTTATTATGGTCCTTTCTCTTCTGTTCCTGGTTAACCTAGCAAGAGGCTATCAATTTTGTTTATCTTTTCAAAGAGTGGTTCAGTTACTTTGAACAGTGGAATAAAAAGGAATTTAAGACATTGTAAAAACAGAGTCAGGGGTTACAAGTTGATTCAAGACAAATTTGGCTAAAAATTCCCAGTTTTCTCATCTATAAATAAATAACAGTAATAATTCATATCAGTATTAATCAGGGTTCTCCAGAGAAACAGAACAAAGTATGTTTGTGTGTGTGTGTCTGTAAGTGTGTGTGTTTGTGCATTTATATAAATGTGTGTGTATGTGTGTGTGTGTGTGTGCGTGATGAGAGAAGAGGGGAGAGAGAGAGAGAAATTTATTTTAAGGAATTGGCTTATGTGATTGTGGAGGCTTGCTGAGCCTCAAATCTCATGAAATAGGCTGGCAAGGTGGAGACCCTAGGAAGGGTTGCAGCTTGAATTCAAAGGCAGTCTGTTGGCAGAATTCCTTCTTGTTTGTGGAAGATCAGTCTCTTTCTAGTAAGGTCTTCAACTGACTGGGTAAGGCCCACCACATTATAGAATGTAATCTGCTTTAATCAAAGTTCACCAATTCGAATGCTAATCTCAGCCAGAAACATCTTTATGAAAACATCCAGAATAATGTTTTGTCAAATATCTGGGCACTATGGTCCAGCTAAGCTGACAGATAAAATTGACCATCACCCCATCTCAAAAGAATATTTGAGCATTAAATGATTCAATATATATAAAACACTTACGACGTCTGGCACATAACATTCATTAAATGCTAATTCCTATTATCGTTGTTGCTATTCAAGCAGTCACATTATTAGAGTATTATTGGAAAAAATCACTACTGTTTTATAGCTTGCATAAGAAATACTTTTTTAAAAAAGTAATACTTCTGCTGTTCAAATGATAAGGGACATTTTGAGTGATCACAAAAAATAGCAAACATGATGTACAGAAGTACTTCCTAGTAAATTGGTAGATGTTTTTATTCAAATTGAAACTTCGTGAAGAGAAATACACTTATGTATCTATACCAAGGTAAATACACCGGAAAAAAAATTTTTTTACATTGCTTTCCTTGGCATTTCTAGAGATACAATTCTTTTCTTTACAGTGGTTATAAAAAAACTCAATTCTTCAAAACTGATCAGGAAAAGTGGCTTGCTTCCTGTTAAAGTGAAGTTTGTTCTTTATCTTTCTCTCTCCCTTTCTCCCTTTTGCTTCTACTGGGAAATACATATAAAATAAAGTCCTATCTGATAAGATCTTAGGTACAACATAGTTACATTATTCACACGTAGTTCAAGTGGAGGAGTTCATTCTAACCACCAAAGTTATGAAAGATATTCAGTTCCCAAGTGGATTTGCCTTCCCTCTCTGCACCTATTTCATTGTAGGATTCTTAACTGCTTGGCTTTCGCTATTTGCACACTGATCTAACAGCTGAAATCTAACATTCGGTTAGCAGTTTCTGCTCTGACAGCAGTTTCCTGCTCTAACAGTGGTGATGTTCTCCCCTTTTTCATTAATTGTGAATGCTCTCAAAGCCTTTTTTTAAAAACTATAACTTGTAAGGAACTACATACTCAGATTCCTTAATAAGTCTATTCTCCCAAACAACTTTTCTGACTTCCCATTTATTTTGAAATAGTCTGAAATTACCATCTTTTTAAATGAATACCCTAAGCTCCATTTTTTACCCCATAGACTTTGAATTGCTTTCTTTCCCCATGAGTCATATGGCAGTTTGTTTCATATGCACACAGTTTTGTTGTTTGGAGTTTGAAAAAGCATTTTTCTGCTGCTTCTCTTTTGTTTTATGTTCTTTGTTTTTCAGCCTTATTAATACTGTTAATCATATGAATGCCTCTGATCAACTGCAATTGTAGTAAGCCTGGGTGGGTAGTGATGTAACACAGCCTGCCAGTGTTGACGGTGCTGTAGCTTGTGTAGTCAGAGAAAGCTTCAGGCAAATTGGGAAAATGAGGTAAGGATGTCACTGGTGCCCACATCTCTAACACTTGATGCTATGCTACTCTCTTGTCTATCCCCCGCCAATGCTCTTCCACTGCATTAAGACCCTTCTATCTCTGAGAAGCTAATTCTCATTCAGGAGGATCTCATATTACCTTGATTTCCATTATATGTGAGGACCATTTGATGAGAGCAATATTTAACCCAAAGCAACATGAGTTGTTAAATATCCAACCTCCTGGGATGAATAGTGTACCTTTTAAATCACATGATATAGGTAATTATGTACTGAATTTGTCTGGGATTCTATAAAGAAGGTCTCTCAGTGAAGTAGAGAGTACTGAATCCCTGATAAGCACACTGAATATAATAAGAGCTCTTGGTTTCCCACCCTGGTCCTTCTTCCTGGGTTGGTGTATCCATCCCCCAGTTGCTTACAGTGTTGGCTACTAAGGACTCACAGCTCTGAGCTGTGCTCTTCTCTAGAGATTTCCCCTTTACCAATGAAAGCCACTGTGAACTAAAATAAAATCTTAAGGCTCACCCCTCACTGACTGACTGAATGGACTCCCTTGTGGCCAAAGGAATATCCTAAAACTAAATTGCCTGCCAGGAGGAGGGAGGTCAGACACACCTTATCATGCCCCCCTCCCTTCTTGGTGACATCCTTTGTAACCCATTAACAGGCCTAAGGGTATGCAAGACAAACCTGCAGG
>CAUYSK010102428.1:0-24406 GCA_963575035.1 Avahi laniger
CCACCATACCCGGCTAATTTTTCTCTCTCTCTATATATATATATATATATTTAGTTGTCCAGATAATTTCTTTCTATTTTTAGTAGAGACGGGGTCTCGCTCTTGCTCAGGCTGGTCTCGAACTCCTGACCTTGAGCGATCCACCCACCTCGGCCTCCCAGAGCGCTAGGATTACAGGCGTGAGCGACCATGCCCAGCCAGGAATTATAGTTTTTAATATCCTCATTTTACAGATGAGGAAACTGAAACACGGAGAGGTTTAAGTGGCATTGCTGAAATTAGAACCCAGTCTGGCTCCAGGGTTCATGCTCCTCACCAGAACATGTGACTGCCTCTCTGATGTCCTTCTCGCCAGGGTCGCCTACTAGCCACAGCCTCGGGACTGCAGGTGCACTGGGAACCCAGGGAGAAGGGAGCACGATTCCGCCTTCTCCCCACCCACAGCCCTGTCTAGAGAATGCTAGCACTGTGCATCCCATCCGCTTACGTCTGTACTCCCAACCGGCATCCTTACAGCTGAACCAAGCTCTGGACCCAAGAGAAGCCTGGCCTCTGCCTTTGTGCTCCAAGACATGTGAGATCCAGGACAACCTGAAGAGCCTGTCACGGAAGGAAAGACTGAGGCTCGCCCTCCTGGCCACTTGATTTGGTGGCCAGTGAGCCCAGCTCCAGCCCCGCTACGGCCAGCCCCCACTGCTGGGCGGGGTGCCCGGCGACCCTGAGCAGGCCTGTCGGAACTGCAGGCTAGAGCACAGGCTGCGCAGCAGACAGGCCCTGCACAGCTGGGGGCCTCTGGGACAGACGTTGACTTTACTATTGACGAAGCCAAAAGGCTGGAAAGTAAAACAGTGCCGGAGGTGTGGTAGGAAGAACTCTAGACTGGGAGTCAGGAAGGCCAAGTTTTAGTCTCCTCTTACAGAAAAGGGTGGGGGCAGTAGGTCCCGGCCAGCGCTGACAGCTCTATTAAGTACACAGACCACTCACCCCGGCTGTTTAACCAGCATCAGCAGTAGCTGCTATGAAGACAGTGTCCCGGCAGCGGAGCCCTGAGATTGTAAAGGACAGACGATTCCAGGAGACTGAAATAATGACGAGACTCTGTCCTACCGCTGCGGGGACCCCAGCCTGTGCTGGCAGGACCTCCTCACAGCCCGGGGACAGGAGAGGTGACAGGGACCCTGGGGGCCTCCTTCCATTCCTCAGCCCCCCCTCAAGCCAAGGACACGTCAACCTCCACGCTGTCATCATGCCAAGCCCCTTCCCTTTCATCATCTCATTCGATCCTCAAGACAACCCCAGGATGGCTCACGCAGGGCAAAGTGGTCCTCTCTGTTTCACAAATTAGGCAACTGAGACTCGGGGTGGGAGGAGCTTGCTAGCCAACTAAAGATGCATAACTCAGATCTTTTCAATCCAAGTTTGGTGCCCATCCCACTGCCTGTAAGGCCTTGTAAGGAGGCACGAATGGGGAGCGGGCGTGGACCTCCTGGCCCGTGGCTCTGTTATGGCACTGATCACACAGTTACAAACACAGGGCACTCTGCGGGTGCTTCTCTCATCCGCTCATTCATTACGTCAATGAGTCTTCACTAACATCCAGGAAGTAGATGCTATTAACCCCATTTTACAGATGAACAAACTGAGGCTCAAAGTCCAACATACACATGCCCCCAAGGACACACAACTAGGAAGTACTCAGAATTCACCACAGACCAGTCTGACTCCAAAGTCCTGATCCTTTCTGCTATACTATATTACCTCTGTGCATCTGTGTTCTCCTCACAGACAAGAACCAAAGCTTTTTCATGTCTATGCCTGATCCACACATGTTCTAGTTAATGTTGGTTCATGGAATCATTATTCCCAAATCCTAAAGCATTAAAAGGAACAAAGAAGGATATTTCATGCAAATAGAAATTACAATCCAACCAGAGGGTATAACAATCATGAAACACTATGCTCCTAAAAACAGAGCATCAGAATATATAAAGTAAAAACTGATTTTTTTAAAAAAGGAAAAATTCACAAACCCGCAAGCACAGTAGATTTCATATACCTATATCAGAAAGCAACACATGAAGCAGGCTAACAGTTCTAAAACATTTTGGTCCAGAACCTCTTTGTAGTCTTCAAAATTGAGAACTCCAAAGACCTTTTGTTTATGTGGGTTTGTATATATCACTGTTCACCATATAAAGAAAATTTTAAGTTTATTTATTAATTCATTTAAAATAATAATAAATCATTATATGTTAACATAAATTTTTATGCAAAATAATTACATTTTCCAAAACAATTTTACTGAGAAGAGTGGCACTGTTTTACAATTTAGCAAATCTCTTTAATGTCTGGTTTAATAGAAACACCTGGATTCTCATATCTGCTTCTGCATCCAATCTGTTGCCATATGTTGTTTTGGTGAAAGTATATGAAGAAAATTTGGCCTCACACAGAAATGTAGTTAGGAAAGGGAGAAGTATTTTAATGGCCTTCTCAGTTAATTGTAGATATTCTTCTTTGCTACTACTCCAAAAATTGGCATGTAGTAGTAGCTTCTTAAATGTTCATTGCAATTTAGAATCTGAAACCATATCAATAAGCTTCTCTGACTGCATTACCTTAAAATCCATTGGTCTATCTTATATTTCAAATGACATTTGAATTATGTGCAATTTTGACATTATATACCACTGAAAGGGTCTTGGGGACTCCCTGGGGAACCCTGACCACACATTGAGTACCACTGAAATAGACAATAAAAAAGTAGAAAATTGTAGAATTTGATGACATAACTAGCAAGTTTGACCTAAGAGATATCTATACAGAACAAACCAGAAATACACATTCTTTTGAATAAACGGTCCCCTCCAGCAGCTGGAGGAAAGGTCTGGACAGACTGCAGATGCCACAAGATGGACAGATGCCCAGCATGCCAGGTGTTCCACCCAGCTGCCGAGGCCTGGTCCAGCCTCATCAACAAGGGGCACCACATCAGAGCACAGCCTCTGTCGGGACTGCAGACCACAGAGAGAGAGAGAGAGAGAGGGCGCTCCTGACGACTGCCCCAAGGCACAACCCTCATCTGGGCTTGGTTTCTGTGAAGAGCTTCCCTCCTTGCTCTCACCACAGGGTCCTATGTCAGGGAGCCTGCGAGAGTCCCCCAAGATGGAGTTGCCAGGTAAAGATTGTCCATCCTCCTCTTCCAGGGGGCTTCCAGCCTGGCCCCACTGCCCTTTGGAGCCCCCGGAGCTGTCAGGTTTAGACTCATTTGGCTTTCTGGCCACGTGCAGCTCTTACATAAGCAGCAGCGGGAACAAAGCCTGCTCTGTCCAGGCCAGGCACTGGGACGCCAAGAACAGCACAGCCGGCCAGCTGCCCAAGGGGCCAGCACCTTGCACAACCACCTGGGGGGCTCCAACACCGCTGCCAGTGCCCATGGCCACACCTCCCCTGGAGGGCAGAAGCCTGCCAAGCCTACAGGGGGGTAGGGGAGTCAGAGTGCAGGGAACAGAACTGCTGTTTGGAACCCAAAACCGGAGCCAGGGACAAGGTGTCCCAGGGGGGCTTTCAGAACACACACCACATTTTTATCCCAAAATCACACATCCCTTGGGGGTCTAACATTCCCAGGTGCTCACTGCATGCCGGCACTGTGCAGGGGGCTTTCTTTCCTGCGGAAGCTCCATTTTACAAAGATGGAAATCGAAGGTCAAAATGGTTAAGTACTGGCCTAAGGTCACCCAGCTAGTAAGTGGCCAGGATTTGAACCTGGCTCTATCTGTCTGCAGAGTCCAGGCTCTTGCACCATTACGGCACTATGCCTGGCCCTGCCAAGGCCAGGCCTTCACTTTCTGAGTGGTCATCTGCAGACTCTCTCCATGCTGCGGGCTGGGACAGGGAGCGGGGGAAGAGAAGGCCCCAGCTGCTCTACCTAGACCCAACCAGGTCATCCGGTCATCAAACACATCCTGTCCCACCCCTGGGGTTCTATCTGCTGAATCCTCTTCTGCATCCTCTGCCTGCCTTATGCCCGTTTCTCACAACCAGATCAGACGAAGCAGGGCCATGTCTTCTGCACCTCCGTGTCCCCACGGACACCCCACCCCATGCCTTGCATACAGTAGGCACTCCATGCATGTTCATTGAATATTAAGGAGTGGTGCCTCACCCCTCTCCACTACCACTGCAAGGACAGACCTACGGGAAGACAGGAGCCCTGAAAATATTGGGGGGCAGGGAGTTAAAGGGAGGAGTGGAGGGGGCAAGTGCGCCAGCCCTCCTGCCTCCCAGCCCTCCTATGAGACACCTCCCCAGGGCACCCTCAGCACCAAAGGCTGGGAGGTCTGGTGTCAGCCTAGACTCTCAGGAAGGAGCCCCCCTCCCTGCCACCCTGCCAAGCCTCTTGTCCAGGTTCTTCTCCCAGGAGAGCCAACAAAAGGTGGGACCCAGACAGGAGAGAAAGACACCAAGCATGGGGTTCCCGAAAGTCACCTAGCTCTGCTGTTGCCCTGAGTGCCCTCCTCAGAGACACTGCCACTTCCTTCTCCTCCCAAAGCATTTCCTATCCTGGGTTGAAATTTCTCCTTCAGCAGGAAGCTCTGGTCTTTGGAGTCCAACACCTGGATTTGAATCCTGGTCCCTTCACCTACGAGCTGGGTGACCAAGAGCCGATTACTTCGCCCCTCTGAGCCCGCCCCCCATAGCCATTAAGCCTACAGACTCAGAATTCAGACCTGGTTGTTTCTGGGCTCTGACTCTGGAATCCAGGGTCAAATCCTGGCTCAAATCCTTACTTAACCTCTCTTTGTCTCAGTATCTTTATCTGTAAAGTGGGGGTAATAATAGTACCTACCCATCCTGTAGCATTATCCTGAGAATTAAATGAGGTGATGTATGCAATGTGCTTAGAACAGTTTTGGCACACAATCTGCGCCCACTAAGTATTAGCCATCACTAGAAACAGTAGTTGATAAGACGTACCTTCCCGTCCCTGGCACTTAATAAGAGCTCACTCAATAGAAGCCCCGATTACCTAGACCGCGCCATCGCTGGACGTGGCCCCGGGTCATGCCCATCTTTGACTCCCCAGCAGTCAGCACGGTGCCCCACACCAAGCTCGTGAACCCTCGGGACTGAAGTGAGACCTGCCCGGAGGACCAGGGGGTCCAGGAGGTTGAGGGCAGCCAGGAGCCTCCCGCCGGGGAGAAGAGGAACAGAGGTGTCAGGAAGAGAAAACAGAGCGGAGGGGGAAAGGCCGCGGCGGAAGATAAGCAAGTGAAGTGAGCGAGAAAAGGAACAGGAGAGGCTGTGGCGGAGCGCGATAAGGGGCAAGGATGGAGAAGGCGAGGGGCGAGGAAAATGCCAAGGGAGGCGAGGGCGCCGCGGGGAGAAGCGCAAGAGGAGGCCGGGCTGCGGCGGGGGAGCCAGGAGCCAAGAGGGGTGCACGGCCCGGAGCTGGGCGGGACCCGCGGGCACGGGAGGGGCTGAGGGGCTCCACCCTGCCTCCCCGCCTTGGGGCGGGGGCCGCGCGGCCGGAGATTGGCTGGGGCGCGGGGAGGCTGGGGCTGGAGCCCCGAGGTGGGAGGTGCCAGGATCACTCGGGGCACCCGCGGCGGAGCGAAGGCTGCCACCCACTTGGACGACCTCGGCGGCGGCTGCAGGGGAGCGCCGGGGCCTGCGCAGCCATGCGGGCGGTGGCGAGGGGCGCGCGGGCGGCCGCGCTGGCGCTGCTGCTGGGGGCGCTGCACGGGGCGCCGGCGCGCGGCGAGGAGTACGACTACTACGGCTGGCAGACTGAGCCGCTGCACGGCCGCTCCTACTCCAAGCCGCCGCAGTGCCTCGACATCCCCGCCGACCTGCCGCTCTGCCACACGGTGGGCTACAAGCGCATGCGGCTGCCCAACCTGCTGGAGCACGAGAGCCTGGCCGAGGTGAAGCAGCAGGCGAGCAGCTGGCTGCCGCTGCTGGCCAAGCGCTGCCACTCCGACACGCAGGTCTTCCTCTGCTCGCTCTTCGCGCCCGTGTGCCTGGACCGGCCCATCTACCCGTGCCGTTCGCTGTGCGAGGCCGTGCGCGCCGGCTGCGCGCCGCTCATGGAGGCCTACGGCTTCCCCTGGCCCGAGATGCTCCACTGCCACAAGTTCCCCCTGGACAACGACCTCTGCATCGCTGTGCAGTTCGGGCACCTGCCCGCCACCGCGCCTCCAGGTAGCGCCGCCGCCGTCGCCCCCGCGCGCCCCGACGGCCCTGGGTGCTCCAAAGCTGGGCTCCAGACGGATGCCGCTCCCCCAACCCTTAGCACAGCTCTGCGAGCCCCCGGGGAGGTGCCACCCCCCTACACACACACACACACACACCCCACCGTCTTCGCTCAGCCCTGCGTCCCGGGAATTGTCTCCCACAGCCTTCCCGCCTTCCACCTCTCCATGGACTGCCAGAGCAGTGTCTCCCTGTCGCTCTGGACCTTTCCACTGGTTCTCCGTTCCTGAACACCCCCGGCGCCCCTCGCAGCGCCCAGCTAACCAAGCGGCTGAATCCCTGGGGTGCCCCCAGTACTGTCCCCCCCGCAACCTGGGCCGTCCACATAAATGCCTTATCTTTCCCCTCAACCCAAGAATGCTGGAGGTCGCTAAACAATGCCTTTCATGTGGACCTCAGGGCACCAAGACAAGCATCACCCCCACCCCATGTTGGGAACTTGGAAAGGGAGGAGGGGTGAGGGAAGGGATGTGACAAAGAACTGGGGGCTAAGAGTGCTCCTGGGCTATGGTCTCTCCCCGTTTTCTGCACTGGAACCCTAACTTCGCCACCCTCTTCCCCAGTGCCCTCTGCTGGGAGTCTGTTGTGTGGGGCTCGGCAAGGCAGAGAGCAGATTAGGCAGACTCTGCTCCCAAAGAGGAGCCCTTAGGCAGGTTGCTTAACTTCTCTGAGCCTCAGTTTCCCCATCCATAAAATAGGAAACGATCCCAGGTTCATGAAACCTGTGAGATCCTAAGTCCCACCTTGTACCCGCACTCCCAGTCCCATTACCCCTGATTTCTCCCTGGTCTCAGCCTCCCCCTCCCTGTGCTGGCCCACACAGCCCTTCCCAGATTGGCTCCACCACCCCTCCCCGTTCCTCTCCCATCTGCTGGGCTCCTTCCAGGGGGCCTGGGCAGCCAGAGCCACTGCCAGGACAGGACAGACAGTGCACTGAACAGAAAAGCCTTGCCTGGGTGGTTAACACAGAGTCTAAGTAGCCCCCCAACACTGAAGCTTCCCAAAGGAATGGCACCACACCCTCTATTCCTGGCTCCCCACTCCCCAAAAACCCAAGTAGACCCCACAGCGCCCCATCCCGTCCCCTCCAGGCTAACCTAACTTGCACGGTGTGCCCAGCCTTCTCCCTCTCCCAAGAGGCGCTGTGGGTGGGGGTCCTGTGCCTGGGCAGTGCTGAAAGAAGGGAAACTCCCTGCCCTGGGTGTTGGACATTGCCCAGGGAAGCAGGAGAGAGCCAGCTCCAGCAGGGATCCCTGCAGGGTTCCTCCCCGGTGTTTCTGGAGCCTGTGAGCATGGAAATCCCAGGCTCTGCACCCCCGGCCCTGCCCTCCACACTCCCCCACCCTCTTTGAGCCACCCTTTCCCAGCGATGGGTGCCCACCTGGAGGCAGAGACATAGGTGAAGCTGTGCAGAGGTCAGGCACCAGGTGGTGGCCTGAGGACCAGGGGTGGCCTGAAGAAGTGTTTGTGTGGCCACTAGATAAAATTCGGAATATTTCATATAAAAATTGAGAGTTTTGGCTTCCCTCAAAAAATCGAAGTTCTGGCCAGGCGCGATGGCTCACTCCTGTAATCCTAGCATACTGGGAGGCTGAGGCGGGCGGATCCTTTGAGCTCAGGAGTTCGAGACCAGCCTGAGCAAAGCAAGACCCGGTCTCTACTAAAAAAATAGAAATTAGCTCGACAACTAAAAATATATTAAAAAAACTAGCTGGGCATGGTGGCGCATGCCTGTCGTCCCAGCTATTCAGGAGGCTGAGGCAGGAGGATCGCTTGAGCCCAGGAGTTTGAGGTTGCTGAGACGCCACGGCACTTTAGCCCGGGCAACAGAGAGAGACTCTGTCTCAGAAAAAAAAAAAAATTGAAGTTCTGTTAGCGCTAAGCTGCCCTCGTTGGGGGGAGTGTCCCTCATTTTAGTGAAGGCTCAGCCCTGCCAGCTCCACTCGTTTACCACCTGCCTGGACCTGTCGGCCTCTGCGTTCCTGGAGAGACCCTGCAAACATCCTACCCTACCACTAGACCGGGAGTCGCAAAGCCAGGTTCTCACTAACTTTGCAGACTTGGGTAACCACACCGGACCTCAGTTTCCTTTTTTCTAAAATAGGAATAATAATACCTACTTCATAGGCTGGGAGTCTATAAAATTTGGAAGACAATGTACATCATGGTGGTAGCTGCCAGGGTCATGGGGCAATAAGTGTGCCTACCTGGCAGTTTTGTCTCTGCACAATCTTGTCTCATGATTGTCCATCACTCGGTGAGCAGAGGGTGGTATTACTGCCATCATCCCATTTCCTGACGAGGAAGCGGAGGCCTGGCGGGGGAGGTGGCTGGACAGTGGGGGACCCTGCACTGCTAAGTGACTGCCTGGACTCCAGTCCCCTCACCAACCATCCCCCAACCCCACCCTGCCTTCTCTTCAGTGACCAAGATCTGCGCCCAGTGTGAGATGGAGCACAGCGCCGATGGCCTCATGGAGCAGATGTGCTCCAGCGACTTCGGTGAGTGTGGGGCCCACACGACTCCCCCGGTGCCACCCTGCGCCCCTCCTCCTTGACACACACATGAACATACGTGCCCACATCCAACACAGTGAGTCCTAACAGTTTCTGCACCACGGACCCCTTTTAGAATCCAATGGTGACCACAAACCCTCTCCCAAGGGAAACACACCGCTTTTTGCACATCACCTCAGGAGCCTAACAAGCCCTCAATGCCATGGTCCCCGGGCTCAGAAGCCACCCCTGGCCAGGGCTCCTCCCTTAGCGCTGCCTTCAGGGGGCCTCTGCGGCTGGACTGTCTCTCTGGAAGATGCGGGCTCAGCCCAGAAATGGGTGGGGCTGTAGGGGGAGAGATGGGCTCCAAATGGAGCCCCCTTGTCCCTGGGCACCTCTGCCCAGGCAAGCTGTGGTCACCTGTCCCCAAGCTTCATCCAGAGCCTCCCCACTGCTGGGACAACCCAACCAAGTCGAGTCAGGACCTGGCTCTCATGCACGGACCACATGGTCCACCCTGTGATCTTTGCCAGGTCAGTTCCCTGTTTCGTGTCTTAGCCTCCCTGTCTATAAAGAAGAAAAAAGATAATAACGAAGTCCTTCCTTCAGAGGCGTCTTATGTCAGCAACCCGTTTCAAAAGAGAATATTGCCATTGCAAGGGATACGTGTGTGTATCAGAGAGAGAAAGGGAGAGGAGAGGAACAAAAAAGAGAGAAGGAAGGAGATTTTATGACAATGTCCTTCCTAGAGTGGGCAAAGTTCTTCTCTGGCTTCTCCCTGGCAGCTTGCAGAGATGGCGGCCCAGAGGCCTGCAGAAGGGAGAGACTGGCCTAAGGGACTCCCCCCCACCAAGCCCAGGACTCCCTGTCCCCAACTGTATCGGGCTCTCTGCAGCCACTGCAGAGTGACTCGGACCATGACTCCCTGGCCACGGACCCTGCCTTCACGCACCTCCCCAGCCCCTCCCCACACTCACGCTCCTACACATGCCACAGACACACTGGCAGACACGGAAACACACCACACACACAAATCACTGGTGTGCTCACAGCAGCAAGAGCTGATCTGTGTGTGTCTCTTCCCAACTCCACGCCCAGGGATGTGGTCAGTCATGGTAGAGGATTTACCCCATGTCACCAAATGCTATAGAGCAGGGGTCCCCCTCCTCAGAGCTGGCTGTTAAACATGTGCCAGCCCATCACTGCTGCAACCACACTCACACCATGTACACACCCCCGTATACACTCCGCACCATACGCACACACAGCCAGAAATCCCACAGGCAATCATCCCCAGAGAGCAAGAAATGCAGCCTCCCTCCATCACGGGGACCCCTCCAGTGGTCAGCCCCGCCCCCTGCGCCCCTCCCCATCAGGGGCTCTCCACGCCCTTGGCCTCTAGAGTTGGCCAGACCTCAGTTCAAGCCAGGCTCTCAATTCGAGCAAGTCACAAGCTCTCCACATCTCATGTCCCCACTCCTGTACCCCGAGGATGAAAGGTGATAGTATCTGTCAAAGTCCAGCACATGATAGGTGCCTCATAAATATTAAAATGTGCGTGTATAAGCTCCAGCCCCCCAGTCCCCCAGCCCCCCAGCATCAGGCTCTCTGAAGGTCCAGAACACACCAGCGCCCCCTCCGGGGCCATCAGCGTCCTGCGCAGACCTGCCCACTCTCAGGCTGCCCCTCTGTCCCTCCTTCCCACAGTGGTCAAAATGCGCATCAAGGAGATCAAGATAGAGAATGGGGACCGCAAGTTGATTGGAGCCCAGAAAAAGAAGAAGCTGCTCAAGCCAGGCCCCCTGAAGCGCAAGGACACCAAGAGGCTGGTGCTCCACATGAAGAGCGGCGCGGGCTGCCCCTGCCCGCAGCTGGACAGCCTGGCGGGCAGCTTCCTGGTCATGGGCCGCAAGGTGGACGGACAGCTGCTGCTCATGGCCGTCTACCGCTGGGACAAGAAGAATAAGGAGATGAAGTTTGCGGTCAAATTCATGTTCTCCTACCCCTGCTCCCTCTACTACCCCTTCTTCTACGGGGCCTCGGAGCCCCACTGAAGGAGGCCTGCCCTGGCCAGCCAGCCGTGCTCGCCCTCCGGCCTCGCCCCACCCCCAGGCTGACCCAGCCCCTGCTGGAGGGTGGTTTCACGCAGTTGTTACTGGCATGGCCCTAAGGGATGGGCACAGAGCCTGGGGCTGTCCTCCTTGACCAAGGGGTCCTGGGATCCCTGGGATCTTGGGCTTTTTCTCTGAGGAGCGGGGCTTTCTCAATTGCGGGGAGAGCGCAGGGTCTCAGAAAGCAGGCAAGTGGAGGAAGGGAGGAGGGGCTCTAGCAGCCTGAGGACGTGGTTCCAGAGGAGACGTGGTGTCAGCTGCCCCCTGTTGGTAGTGGGGCCCACCTTGGAGGGGAAAGTCTGCATATTAGGCTGAGCTACTTGGGGAACAAGTCTCCTCCCCCACTGCCCCTTTATGCGTCCTCACCGTAGCCCCCAAAGAAGCTGGGGTCTCAATGCTTCCAGCCATATTGCCGCTTTCCCAGACCTGCCCGTTTCCCTGGTCCCCACCCGGAGGCCTAACGCTCCCGCAGGCCTGGAGGGCAAGCCCAGCCCGCGGTGCAGACCCTCCCACGGGCTCGCTTCGGGTTCACGCCGCAGCCCCTGTCTTACCCTGATCATGAGTAAGTTATTGCTACTGCTGTGAGGCCGTAGGTACTAGACAAACTGATACACATAGGGTTTGGGTTCCTTTTTTTTTTTTTTTTTTAAGTTTTTAATTAAATCAAAGAAAACAATAGTTGGTTTGGACCAGGTGATTTCTTTGTCAGCTGGTTCTCAAGAGGTTGGGGGAGAGGGAGGTTTAAAATGGATTCTCTAAATTTTTTTTTTAGACAGGGCCTCACTTTGTCACCCAGGCTGGAGTGAAATGGCATGATCATAGCTCACTGCAACTGCCAACTCCTGGGCTCAAGCAATTCTCCTGCCTCTACTTCCCAAAGTGCTGGGACTACAGGCCTGAGGCACTATGTCTGGCCTAGAATGGACTTTTAGAAAGAAGCCCTTATCTTAACCCACAGCCTGTCCACACATAGACCCACTTGGAAGGCCTAAGAAAAGCTATATCTGTTTTTATAGGATCCCCAAGAGCACATGGCAAGGGTCACCCTCTCATCCTGATCACTAAACCAGGGACGGAGATGGCTGTCCTTTTGTCCCTAAAGAGGGACAGAGGGGCCAAGTTCCCAGCCTTCCCCAGTCAGAAGACTCCCACAGTCCTGCAGATCTGTCCTACGAGGGCAACACCTAGTCTGAGGAGTCCAAGAAGGCTGGGCCACAGGGAACCATGCCTGAAAAACCTGAGGTCTAAGATTTGTCACTCCTCCCTCTGGCTTTCAAAAACCCCCACCTGGTCCTGACCTGTCCCTGGACCAGCAGCGTCAGCATCACCCGGTTAGAAACTGGTTAGAAACTTGGAAGCTAGCTGGGTGCGGTGGCATGAGCCTGTAATCCCAGCCACTCAGGAGGCCGAGGTGGGAGGATCACTTGAGCCTAACAGTTCAGTCCAGTCTGAGCCCCATAGCAAGACCCCATCTCTAAACAAAAAAAAATGAAAGAGGCCAGGCGCGGTGGCTCACACCTGTAATCCTAGCACTCTGGGAGGCCGAGGTGGGTGGATGGCTCAAGATCAGGAGTTAGAGACCAGCCTGAGCAAGAGCGAGACTCCGTCTCTACTAAAAAAAAAAAATAGAAAGAAATGATCTGGACAACTAAAAATACATACATATATAAAAAAAATTAGCCGAGCATGGTGGCGCGTGCCTGTAGTCCCAGCTACTCGGGAGGCTGAGGCAGAAGCATCGATTGAGCCCAGGAGTCTGAGGTTGCTGTGAGCTAGGCTGACGTCACGGCACTCTAGCCCGGGCAACAGAGCAAGACTCTGTCTCAAAAAGAAAAAAAGAAAGAAAGAAAGGCAGGCTCTCAGGCCCCACCCGAAACCTGCTGCATCAGAATCTGCACTGTAACGCATAAACATTAGAATCATCTAGGGGCTTTTATAAAATACTGGGCCCCACCATAATGCAATTAAACCACAATCTGTCAGGCACCCAGGAATCAGTATTTCTGATGCTTCTGGGGTGATGTGCAGGGCTGAGAACCACCATCTAGATAAGCTAACGACCAAGGCAGGGAGAGCCTGAGGGGCTTCGCTAGTGGGCTTGGGGCAGACGGAGCTGCTACCTCGGGTGGATGGCGCGGGGAGGGCAGAAGGCTTGACATGGAGGCCAGAGGCCACTCCCACTGTGACGGGCATCTGGCAGGGTGGTGCGAGGACAGAGCTCCCTGGGAGTCGTCAGCAGAGGTACCCCCAGGGACCAGGCAGGCGTACCCAGGGCAGGGGGCGGGGGCACCCCCTGAGGGGCTCTCCTCACCAGTGCGGGTGGAGCTGGGATACCGAGTCTGGTCAAGCCTTGCTGCTCCTCCGAGACAAAGGAGCCACGTTCCTCTCGAGCTGAGGAAAACCTCAGCTCCCGCAGCTCTAGGAGGACCACGTCACCGCAGAGAAATGAGCAAGGCCATATCTCCAGAGGGCTGAGGCCTGACTTCTGTTGTGGGGCCGGTGTGAGCATGCTCCCCTGAGGTCTGGCTAACAGGTGGTCTGACCGGGCCCATAAATCACCCCCGGGCAGTCAGGTGGCCTGGCCGCAGGTCAGGAGCCTACTTGTTCCTCCTGGCCTCTGCGGAAGCCCCGCCACCCCCCACGCCCCCCCCGCGCCCACTCCCTGCCCTGCTTCACTTGGCTCCCTGAATCTGCCCCTTGTCTCCCAGCCTCCCACCCTGGCCAAATATTTACGGCCACTTCTACGGTCGACCAGGACCAGGGATTATTTTTCCACGGAACACACAGGACCGGGCCTGCCTCCGGCTCAAGTACAATGCTGACCTCTGTCAGGAGCTGGCAGCGGTGGGGCAGGGGGGAAGGGGGCTCCCTTGGCCCACCCTGGGAAGCCCAGTAAGGCACTCCTCACCCACCCCCGACAAAGGGGTGAGGACGGCACTATACAACTGCTCTGTCCCCCAACATCTGCTGTCGGACCCCCCAGGAATCTCATTTCTGGGACCAAAAGGAATCCTACCAAGACCAGGGAGGCCCTGCAAGGCCAAGTGCCACTCTTCACTCCCTCCATCACAGGAGGCTTCCTCCCTCCCTGGGCCTGGAGACACCTGGGCTCAGTGGCTCAGTGAACACTCGCCTCTGACCACGTGGAACAGAAACCCGAGGAACGGGGAGGTGGATGGGGGAGGTCTGTGTCCCAGACTCCTGTCTTCCTGCTATGCCAGGGTGGCTTTTGTTCTCAGGGTTCTAAGATGATGCCTCCTCCCAACTTCCCAGCCACATTCCACGCAGTGAGGTGGGAACCGGCTCACAGCAAAAACAGCGTGTCAGCTGCCTCTGGCCCTTCTGATCAGGAAAACAATAATTTCCCACCAGTCCCACCTGGTAGATTTCCACTTCAAGCGCAATGGCCAGAACTAAGTCACATGGCCACCCCTAGCTGCAAGAGAGCAAAAGTCAAGTTTTTCAGCTGGGTACGAAATCAAAATTCTCATAAAAAACAGGAAGGACTTGGACACTCAGTGTCAGGGTGAAAAGAGGCAGCATAGCCCAGGATAGCCCAGTTCTGGGGCCTAATCCTGTGACAGTAATTTTGCGACACTGGGAACACTGGCCAGCTGTAAAACGGAATAACGGTGTCTACTTCACAGGGTTACTGAGTGTTGAGTGGGAAATGCATGAAAAGTACAATGCACAGCATTTAGAAGATGTTCGATTAAATGTAATTAGTATTTTTATGAGCCAAAAGCCATGACCTAGCAGTGCCTGCACATAGTAGGTCCTCAGTAAAATTTCTAATTGATTCATTAATCAACTAAAAAACACTACTGGCAGGAAGGCAGAAAAAGACAGGAGCATCTCAGCTAAAAGCCAGAATTTTTTCTTTCAGAAGGGGATAGAACCTACATCTGGGGTTTTGCTTCAGAAATACATCCCGAGGTGGTATGCAAGCCAATACCGGGGAGAAGATTACTAGTATTACTGTAATGTGAGTATTACTGTAATACGAGTAGTCAATAAATATTACCAAGGCCACAATAGGTGGCAGGCACTACTCTAAACAATTTCACATTCTAATTTAAGCCTCTCAACTGCCCTTTGAAGTAGTGGCATTTTAATAATGACGGCTGAAGCTCAGAGAGGTTAAGGAACTTGTTGGAGGTCACATAGCTTACAAAAGGTGGTGCTAGGATTTGACGTCATGCTCTTAACCACTGCACTATTGTCTGCAGGGGTGAAGCCAAGGACAAGCTGGGGGGGCGGGGTGCAGGCAGCTGCCAACCTGCCTCCCAGGAAGATTTCTGGGAGCCCTTCTCCATCCCACTCCAAGGGCCCAGGCAGAGGCAGAGGAGCCAGTGGCTTTTCTCCGGATTCCCAGAGACAACCCACCCCCAACCCCTCCTCCCCTCTCAGCCCTGCCAGCATCCAGCCTCTTAGGTCCCCACAAAGGAAGCTCACATCCCGCAACTGTTTAGTCGGCTGTAATCCTGGCTAAAGTTCACTCCTTAGGAAATCTAACGTGGGGGGTAGCTGCTGCTGGAATGTGTGTGGCTGGGACCCAGTGTCCCAGCCCCGACAGCAGGCTCTGCTGGGGCCAGGGAGAAAGCAGGCGGCCAGGGGAATCCGGAATCCCCAGCCCCCAGCTGTGCCAGAGAATGGAATGTGCTGCTCTGGGTGTTGAAATATACCCAGCCAACGCTGGAGGTGGGGTTGCTGGGAGCTGGGGGGCTCCTGCCACAAGGCTGCCTCTGTTCTCCTGAGGCTGAGCCCACTCCACTAGGGCTGGGGGGCGGGAGGGACTGTGCTTAGTGGGCAGGCCCCTCCTGGTGGCTCAGCGGCTAGCTCCTGAATCTAGAAGGGGCCAGGCAGAACAGAGGGGAAGGTGACCACCAGGACTGCCACGTTCATCCAAAGGCTCTCTTGTGACGCCTTTACAAGCGTCTGTGGCACAATTTGCAACCCGGCTCCACAGCTGACTAGCTCTGTGACCTTGGGCAGATTACTTAACCTCTCTATGCCTCTATTTACTCATCTGTTAAACAGAGTTACAACAGAACCTAGTTTTGGGGACTGTCATGGGATTTAAATGAGATAATGCACTCAGCAGCTGCCTGCCACGGGTGCTCCATGAACAGGTTATCACTATCCTGAGGGCCACCACCTGTAGGATAGATGCTGGGGCCAGAGCCTCTCTAAGGGGTGCCTTGAAGGCTCCATGGAGACAAGGGGATGAAGACAGAGCTTCATGTGGCTTCAGCCCCAAGGGCCACAAATCCTGAAGACTGCCTGTTCAGGGTGGGCCAGGGCTCACTGCAGGCTGCTCAGAACCGTGAATAAACCACAAAAAGGATGGGCAGAACCCTGAACCCAAGCCAGGCTATGGGGGCTGGAGTCCCAGATCTGCCCCAGCAGGTGCCAGGGCTGCAGCAGAGCCTGGCTCCCCGTCCCCGCTCCCTGGCTGAGAACAGACTGGAGGGTGTCTTCTACCCCAGGCATCCAATTCCACGACGCAGCGTGTCTACCGGAACGCCCACATGCAGGTCCTCTCCACGCCGCTGCCCCAGCCAGCTGCAGAGCACAATCCCTCCCACCAACGCCTCCGTGGCTTCACTTCCCAGCGGTACCTACACTTGAAAGTTGCCATCCCCTGCCTGCTCTCGCAAGTACCTCCAGGGGACAAGGAGGTGGCCCCTGGCTTCCCCTGCTCTGAGGCTGCTGACCCCTGGGATGGAAACCACTTTTCTCATGTCTCTGTAGCCCACGCCCCACAGGCCCAGGCTGCAAGTTACGCCTGTTACAGTCAGGATTTCGCCAACATTTAGGCATTGTTTTCATTTTCCAAAAATAAAATGATACTGACTCTGCTTTTTCAGACTACACTCATGCCTCCCCCTGATATTCGTCTCTGAATAATAACCTAAAATTATTCTCTGGTTTAAAAAAACAAACCACTGTTCTGAGCCACCCAGGGCGGAGCTGTTTGTTGTCCCCCCCAGAGGTTGTCAGAATGACGGTAACGAGGTCGCGTGTAGCGAGTGCTGACTGCGCCAGGCACCGTGCTCCAGCCTCACGTGGACTCTCTTTCCATCCCCACAGCAGCCCCGCAGGGGGTATCACCATCACCCACTGCACCGGTGCGGAGAGCAGCATATGGGGACACGGGGGCCGACTCAGCCAGCCCTGCTCCAGCAGAGGGAAAAGCGGGCCAAGCGTGGAGCTGGCCCACAGCAGGCACCACCCTCTACTGCGCTGTGCCTCTCTGCTCCTACTTTGGGGAGAACAGTGCCTACACCGCAGAGTTACGGTGAGCAATAAGGTGAACGATAAATAACACGCGCAGAGCCCTTCCCACCGCGCCTAGCACCCAGCAACCGCCCCACCCGCCCAGTGCGGAGGGAACGGCTTGCACTTGCCACCTCGTGGCCAATCCCCTTTCCTGCTGGCTCTCGGCCTCCCCCCCCACCCCTAGGGCTGACCCTTTTTGGCTTTCTCAGAGGGATTAGTTAAAATCTTTCCATCCTAAAGCCGGCATTGCTTAGTGGTTACCAAGTTGTGGTCCCACCCCAACCCCCAGCCCTAGGTCCTCACAATTTGGTCACAAGACGGGGCCTCGAGTCAATCCTACAAGCATGTGCTGAGCCTCTCCTGCGTGCAAGGCACAGCTTTCCTCCTCTCGGGCCCCAGCTCACGCCAGACCAGACTGCGGCTCCCATGCCCCTGCCCTTGAGGGTGCCCCAAAGGCCTGCCCCTTGGCGGGGTCGCGCAGGCACGGAGCCCAGGCCCGCAAACTGGGCGGTGCCGGGGAGATCCGGTCCTCTAGGCTCAGGGAGGACGTCAGCGCGAGGACAGGACAAAACATAAGCAGCTTCAGGCCTTTTTATTGACAATCCTCCATATACACAGACATCGTTTTAGTTCCTCTCCAGTGTAAATAAAGCACAGGATACTTAACTCTCATCTCGTAACAAGACAAAGGGGGCAGACCAAGGCCCACCTGGTTCCCCAGGGACTGCCACCTCCAGGAGCCTGGGGTGAGTGCCTGGCTGCCGAGCCCAAGCTAAACTGCTTGGCCTGGCGAGAAAGCTGGCCTGGCATGGGTTCCTTGTCTCCCCAACCTGCCTCCTCGGGTCCCTACTCCTCGGGTATAGAAATGTCTCAGCCACCTCTGGCTGTGGGCCCCAGGCAGCCCATGACCCCAGACCCTCAGTGAGAGAGGCCCCCATTCCTTTCATCCCATTCCCTGTGCTACGTGTTCCCAGGAACCATGCAATAAATAAATAAATACTTCAAAAAGGCAGGGCAGCTCCAGGGCAGAGAGGGGTGCCTGAGCCAGCTCATGGCTTAGGGAGAGACACTGAGAGCCCCTAAGAGTCCAGAAGTGAACATGAAATTGTTGGAGAGTGGATGGGGACCCCAAGTGGCCTTATGCCCTAACTGAGCTCCAGGAAACAGCTCTGGAATCCAGGACCCAGCCCATCGAGACCTGACACTTCCCAGGCCCCCAAGGGTCCAGGGCTTCAGGACCTCTGCTCACCTGGCCTCAGGCTCCCTGGACGAGGGGCAGGGGAAGGGAGACAGAACGCTGGGCCGGGGAAGGGCTGCCCAGACTCTGGGCAGGAGGAGCAGGAGTGATCTGAGTACCCTGCAGCTGCCAAGGCATTATGAGGGCTGAGATCTGCAAGTCAAGGTCTCTGCAAGGTGGGGGGCTAAGGCCCTTTGAGCTGTTGGGGCTTCTCCATGCTTTGCTCCACTTAACACTGAAGGACTCGGCCAGCCCTTCTGTACACATTCTCCTCAGGGGGAATTTGGGAACACCAACCCTGTTTCTGGAAGCACTCCTGGTCTTGTTAGCCCTGGCCACGCCCTCTGATGGGGAAATGATCCTGGTACATGAAGGAACATTCAAGCAGAAGAGTTGGGGCCTGGTCCAATACGCTGAAAGGGAAGAACTCTTTTCCCAACCTCAGGTCTCCTAGAATTCCCAAGTGTGGCCACGCTGGCCCTGACCATCAGAGCCCAGCTGATCTGGCCTAGCTCGCTGCTGCCCTCTAGTGGATACTCCCTGCGCAGCCCTGAGTCCACTGACTTGGCCCAGGGCAGAGCAGGGTCCACACCCCAAGCCCTCCAGGGGCTCCTCTCCGCTCAGGGTTGGACAGCAGCCTTTGTCAGCCACCCGCAGGAGTGGGGATCAGCTCCAGAACCCAGCTGGAGGCAGTGAGGGAAGGAAGGGGAAGCCTACCTAGCATTCAGGCCACATTTGCCCAGCACACACCACAGGGGGCCAGGGCTGGGGAGAGTGGGGGGTCTACTCCTGGCCCCAGGGTCTGGTGCCTGCTTGGACACTGGCCTCTCTTCTCACTTGCTCAAGGTCTGGTTACAGGAGGCGCACACAAACACAGTCTCTCTCTGGGCTTCGGGGGCTGAAAAGAAGGAAGAACTCGGTGAATGCCCCAGCTACTAGACACCCTCCCAAAGCCTGACAGAGACCACCCACCACTCAGCCTATGCCCTCCCTGACCCAGCTCACTAATCTGCCTGCAGAGACTCCTCTTTCCAAGGGAACTAGGGACTTTGGGGGTGACAACACCAATAGCAGGCCTCTCCCAGGTGTACTAAGTATTACACATAATTCTGGCACCAAAATACCAGAGGGAAATTTCCCAAAATGTTTTAACAGCGGTTATCTTTGGGTGGGGAGATTACAGGATTGTTCCTCTCTTCCTCCTTCTTCTGTACGGTCATTTCCAAATTTTCTAGTTAATTAGCATGCTACTTGCATATCAGAAGGGAAAAAAATTTGGTTTAATATTGTAATACAAAACAGTAGGTGAAATTTGATCACGTTTTTCAAGAACACACATGTGCATTTACCCCGCAAACATGCTGGCAAACGGGCAGGGTCCACATCTAACCATCCTCTCTGGGAGGGAGCACAAATATTTTTCTTCCTCTTGTTTATCTGTATTTTTTGTTTTATTTAAGATGAATATATACAGCTTTTATAAAAGGAAAAGAAGATTTTTTTATTTTGTTAAAAGTGTTACTGAGGTAATGAAAAAAAGATTAAAATTCAGGATGGTGGTTTCCTCTGGGAAGGCAGGAGCAGCGCTGGGAAGCCTCAGTGGTATTGCTGATGCACTTGTTTTTTAACTTTAGTGAAATGGTCACAGGCATTTAGTTTTTACACTTCATAATTCACAGGTACATCATATCTGTCCTTTTGCATGTATCAAATGTTTCCGGGTTTGGTTTGTTGAAGCAGATGGAGAAAATATCACTGCAGACCTTGGACCACAATCCCAAGGTCCCCTGACCTCTCACTGATGCCCTCACTCCTCCCCTACGATGAGGCACCCCCTGAAGGGGACCCATCCAAACCCTCCCACCACCCTGCCACCAACGCCTGCCCACTCACCTGTGGCCCCCATGGAGGACTTGGGCACCTTGAAGGAGCAGCACCGAGAGCAGAAGCTATTTCCACAGTTACTGCAGCTCCGCTGCAGACAAGAGCCAAGGTCAGACGTGTCCCCCACCCCCAGGCACCTGGAGCCCCCAGCATCTCCCTCCCTTCATCAGCTGATCCCACCCAAGGAAACTGGGACTAAGGAGCTGCCCGAGTACAGCAGGAGTGAGAGCAAATGGAACACCCACGGGAAGGCAGGTGAAGGCGTGGGCATAAGGGCAGCGGAGGACACACTCACTTTAGCAAACCACGGACACCAGGCCCAATGTCACCCAAGGAGTCACACTTCATCAATGACTCCCCTCAACTCCTCCACAATCCAATGGTCACAAGCACACTGTCCCCAGCAAACACACCCTCAAAGACACTTACCCTCTTCTTCAGCACTGAGAAGGTGGCAGAGCAGCCCGTACAGTTCCCTGAGAAACAGAGGTGGCAGCTCAGCCTTGTCCCAGCCTAGGCCTCTCAGCTCTCACCTGCTCGTGACTCTTCTAAGTGGGGACACTCAGGACACCAGCAAGACTCCCTGGCTAGGCACAGTGAGCAAGGGAGCCAAGTCCAGATTCTCAGCCAGGAGGAGGGACTCAAACTAAGGAGGAGAGACTGAGGGCCTGGAATCACAGCCGGCAGTCCCCACACCCGCCGGGGCAGAGCGGCCCACTTGCAGATTCAGCAGGAGTGGAAGAACATACAGCAGAATCCACTCCCAGAAACCCAGCTAAGCCGGCAGGGCCTGACCATAGGTATCCTCAAAAGAAACCTAACGAGACCCCTTCCAAAGTGTCTCCTTGCAAATACCCCACCCACAGGGTGAAGACAGATATGCTCCTAAAAACCCAAACTCCTGCTTTCTGTCCTCTGAAGATTCCAGGAGGGAAGCTCAGAACCAGACACATTCCAAAAAGACACGAAGGGCACATGCTCCAGCACCGTGAGCGCTGGGCAGCTCGGGGGAACACAGCCAAGGGAGATCTTCCCTGCACTACCAGAGACAACAAGATGACAAAACTTCAGACTATGGCAGGGGGGCAACTGCAGCTTAGAAAATGGCTGGGAGGAGGCAAGGGGGTGTAAGGAGGGATGAAAGATGAGGAAGGAGGAGGTTTCTGGGACATGAAGCCCAAAGGCCTGCTGTGATCTGGCCAGAGCAACTGCTGTGCCCAGGTCACCTGTCTGGCCAGGCGTGGAGCACCAGGCCTCACCTTCACACAAAGGCCCCAAAGCTTTACTGACAGCTACATGTGGTCCCCTCCTCTGCCCAGCCCAAATCACCTGCACCTCTTGCTAAAGGAGACTCCCTGGGTTCAAGGAAAGAAAGACCCCAGCTAGAGCCAGAAGAAACCCGAGGCCAAGGTGCCTGAGGTAAATGCCCGTTGCTGTCAGGCAGCTAGTGGCCCAGGCAGAGGAAAGGAGAGAGAGGCGCGTAGCCCTTGCTGCTGCTGGTGCCAAACTGGACACTGGCTGCCCAGACTCTGTCCCCACACTAAGAATCTGGGGCAGCAGCCTGCCCGGCCTCTCCTTAGCAAGGCGGGGGCAGAGGAATAGATAGGTGAAAGGAGCCGCTGAAAGACTGACACTCTGGCCCGTGTCCAGGGATTCCTCTAACCGGATGGAGTGCCAGGGCCAAGTACTCGAGGGCAGCCACGCGGGCTGGTGAAGCAGCAGTGCGCCCGCACACAGACCTGGGGCCAGCGAGGGCCGTGGCAGCTCCTTCTGCCCCTGTTCCCAGCAATGGTCTCGACCCACCCAGCCTGACTCACCACACAGTGATGCCACGGAGACAGCGAGGGCACTAAGTCCCCTGGGGCCTCCCCACCAGGACTCTCCCACTTGGAGGCCTCAGAGAAGCTCCTGTACAGCCTGTCCTCACTCTTCCCACGGCCCCCAACCCCACAGCCCACTGGCAGCCAGAATGGAACAGCCCCTGCTACGGTCCCCCCAAATTCCTGTGGTGAATTCTAACACCTAAGTGACGGTATTAGGAGGTGGGGCCTTTGGGAGGTGATTAGGTCATGCGGGCAGTGCCCTCCTGAATGGCATGAATCCCTTATAAAAGAGGCCGCAGAGAATTTCCTTGTCCCCTCCACCATGGGGGCACACAGCAAGAAGGCACCATCTATAAACCAGGAAGTGGGCCCTCACCAGAACCCAAACATGCTGACACCCTGATCTCAGACTTCCAGCCTCCAGAACTGCAGGAAATAGATTCCTGTTGTTCAAAAGTCACCCAGTTTACTGTATTTTGTTAGAGCAGCTCACCTCGGTCTGGCTTGTGGGACCCAGACTGGGAGCGGAGGCCACAGGAGCAGCTGCTGCACCTGCTCTCACAGCACAGAGCCTGAGGACTCTCAGGGAACGGAGAACAGCAGTACTGAAGGGCGAGGAACCGGAAGCAGCTTAGGAAAACAAGCGTTCTCTGCCCTTGCTATCCTCGAGGGAGCCCAAAAAGCCTGGCAGGGATTATCTAAGCCAAATACCAAATACAGAAACAGGATACGCATGAAATAAGGGACTTCAGACATCAGGACAAAGGAAAGCTGGAGTGGAAGGAGGATGAGGTAGAAAGAACACAGGAGCCAAAGCAGAGGGCCTGGATTTGAGCCACAGCTCTACCATTTACTGGCTCAAGTCTTTGGGCAAATCACTCTCTTTACCTCAGGTTACTCATCTGTGAAATGGGAACTTCTAAGTGCCTTAACTTAAAAGTCATATATATGAACAAATTATTTGCTGGACCAAGAGTAATACTTCTTGTGGAGTGTTCCTTGGGACTTCTGGAACCTGTTCCAAGCCCTTAAGAATTGCCTGCTCCTGTCCCATCTCCCACGAAGAGGAAATGAGAACACGTATGTGGAAATGTGCTAACACAGAGTGCCCTACGGAAGTCAGTGATCTGCATAATAGAAGAAAGGGATCATGAATGACAGGGGACAGTCCCACAGCCGAAGGAAATACCCAGATCTCCAATCCTGAAGAAACAACCACCGTGCTTGCTGCAGGGGCAGGAAGGTAGGCCCCTGGAGGCCCTGGGTCAAATTCCTCAAGATAAACCCAGGGGCTTCCCCCAGGACACAGACCCCAGAACACACCAGAACACGTGGTACTGCCAGCTACCCTGCTCCTGTCAGCTGACAACGGCAGAAGCAAGGCCCTTCCTCAGGACCGTGGTGGCCCCGGGTCACCAGCTATGCTGGGTTTCCACCATCATCTCCTCTGGCTCTGCTCCCAGTGCTCCTGATCCGAGCCAGGTTTCCAAGCTGTGCTAATAATCAAGTCCCCCGTTCTCCCAAGCTGCCTTCCTGGACCACCCCACTAACCCCAGTATAAAGGAGTGGCCAATCTACAAACTTAGCTGGGGAGATGTGACCTCAGGGCTCTACTGTGCCCAGAAGATGATACTCTTTACTTCAGCTTGTTTCCAGCTGAATCAGAAAGACCAAGATAGGCTCCTAGGAACCCATAGGGTGGGCCAGGGTCTCCCATATTAACGACACCCACTTAGTAAGCACCATGAGCCAGCCAGGTACCGTGCTAGCCCTTCCTAACCACTGTAGCATTTGAGACCTGTAACACCCCACAAAGAAAGAACTATCATCCACCCTTTACAGAAGGGGAAACTGAGGCACAGGGCTGTGGCATAATTTGCTTAAGGACACCCAGCTGAGCTAGGATTTGCACCAGGCACTGAGACTTCACTCCATTCTCAGCCATTTAACTGCACTTCTGAGGTTCTGTCGGCCTCAGGATTATAGCTCCCTACAGTCCTGGGCTGGTGTTTCCCAAACTAAGGTCCTTGTCTTCCTGCAAGCTGATGTTTAACAAGGCAGAGGGAAGATAAGGAACCCACACTCAGTCCTTCAACAGACCTACTGAGCATGTGCTAATTTTCCCGAGTCCCGTGGATATAATTCTACAACCCACTCTTGTTACGAGTCAATACCCACAGTTCTAAGACCACTCCTGTGGCCGGGGTCCCCCCACAGTCCCTTCAGCCCCTCCCGGCCACTCCTCCCTCTCCCCACCCAGCCCTATCCCTCTTCCCTGGCCGTACCAAAGTTGTTGGTGGGGTAACGCTTGCGAAG
>CAUYSK010102431.1:0-21420 GCA_963575035.1 Avahi laniger
GTGCCGTGGCATCAGCCTAGCTCACAGCAACCTCAAACTCCTGGGCTCAAGCAATCCTTCTGCCTCAGCCTCCTGAGTAGCTGGGACTACAGGCATGCACCACCATGCCCAGCTAATTTTTTCTATATATTTTTAGTTGTCCAGCTAATTTCTTTCTATTTTTAGTGGAGACAGGGTTTCACTCTTGCTCCAGCTAGTCTCGAACTCCTGAGTTCAAACGATCCTCCCGCCTCGGCCTCCCAGAGTGCTAGGATTACAGGCGTGAGCCATTGTGCCCAGCTCGATGAATCTTAACTTCAGAAGAGCCCAAGGCAGATATTTCAAGCCAGATTTTTGATTGCGTAGTCAAATCGCTGTCTGATCTGTCATGCCTGTTGAAAACCATCAATGAACAAATTGACTCTGAAGGTAGCCAGATCACTTTAAATAGTACATCCTGAATTCCACTGACTTGGTGCTTATTTTCCAAGTATTCTTTATCTTAATCATTGCCTTCCATTCAGAAAAAAAATATATATATATTCTGAATATGCTTGAAGACACATAATACTATGAGTAAGTCGAAACATAGTAGATATTCTGATGTAATGGATATTTGGGGTCTTAATATAACTTTTTATCCCTCTGTAATATAAGAGCTGCAACTAAACCCCAATAACAAGCTGGTCATTGCTTTTTAAATGACGTATACTTTATATTTTGAAATTGAAAAAGCAAAGTAGTTTAAAACCCCAGAGATTTCTGCTGGATGACAGTAATAGGCTTTTGCCTGATGTCCAGTCATCATGGCCACGAGTTTCAGACACCTCTGAAATTATTGGAGCATGGGAACTGTAAATTTCGGCTTGTGCTATATGTTCTTTGAAGCTCCAAGAAATTTTGTTTTTGAGAAAAAAAAAACCTAATTTAATTCAACTGTTTTCCTGTTAATTTTTTGATAGATGTTAGTAATATTTGCAAATGTGGCATGAGCAACTGAGCAATCCAATCAATCTGTATACCTCTTGATTGATTCTGGAGCTGGCAGAGACAGTAGCTTATTTTTGGTGGTCTGAGGAATGTCTCTATGGCTGCTGTTCAAATGTTGCCAAGGAATTTTGTCATTTTTTCTGAGCTTTACTTTATCTGGGCTAATTAACCATCCTCTAGTGGTTGTAGAGTTAATAAGTATTTGTAATTAAGATTTGGATTGGTCTTCAGATTGAGATATCAACATTACATGATTAATATCAGTACTTTTCAACTGAATCCAATCTATATCTTACCATGTTGTGGCAATCAGCAAGAGAAATTAAATATTCTTGTAGGAACACAGTGAATGCATATTGGAGCCCATTCCAAGTGAATGAAAATTGGATTTAACTTCCTTTGAGCTAGAGGTAGCAAAAAGGCAAAAGCCAAACCAGTAAAGGTATAACAATCTTTCTCGTTTTGTTTCATGTCTTAAATTGATACCATATTTTGTACAACTGATGCTTTTGGAGGAACCACATTATTCATTCCTCTATAATCCACAGTTAACTTCCAGAATTCATCAGTGTTTTACAGTCTATGCTAGACTATCAAAGAATTTTGGGGTGCTAATATATTTTCACCTAACAGATCTTTTGTTAATCAAAAGTATTTATACCCCTCATAAATCCCATATTGCTTTAAACTAAGCACTTGAATAGGTTTACATGATTCTAAATGTTTCATTATATGTTGCCCAATAAAAAAGGATAAAGGTAAAATTTGTGCAACTTCTCTTTCCCTATATTTTGAGTAAGTAAAAATTCCCATTCAGATATCATATATATCCCAGTAATACACTCTGGCTATTGGGGAGGCAATCATCATAAATGATTATTGTTCATATATTCCTGCTTTGAGCCTTAATTTCATCTGTGAAACCCCTATATTTGCATCAGCATTTCTCACTGTAAGGACATAGAAAGAAGGCCCACACTAGATGCTGGTGCCTTGATCTTAGAGTTCCCAGAATCCAGATTGTGAGAAAGTAACTTTCTGTTCTTTGCCAAATAAATTACCCAGGCTGTGTCATTTTGTTATAGCACCACAAAATGGACCAAGACAACCAGTGATCAGCCATCCAAATAAGTTTTCTTCACCAGCTCCAGGCCATTTTACCTATCCCAGTGCAAATGACCTTGGATCTTCTATTACTGATTATACCACGAGACATTGACCTTCTTGTCACTCAGAGTTCTCATACGCTCCTATTTTAATTGACATTGACTCTGAAAGGATTATGGATTCCACTTTTCTGTAATCATCACTTTTTAAAAATTTACCAAGCCCTGGATAAATTATGTGAATTGTTTATAGTCCTTTTACAGTCTGAATAGTTGGTAGGGCAGCTAGACAATCTAATTTCTTACAGTGATCCATGAATATTTTAGTAGCTATTTCATCTATTTCTTATTTTTTTAAATGTCATTTTTAATGAATCTCTGAAGAGTTCCACAGAGTTTAATTATCTTGATGTTTCTCACTTTTTTTTTCCTTATTGGTCTCTTTCTTTTGTGTAATTCTGAAATTTCTTCCATTATCTAGCTTAATTCAGGGGCTTAAAATCCATAACAGCTTCCCACGGATCATCTTTTCTCTCCAACAATGAAATCACATAAGGCACCCAAATAATTTCAGTCTTTTTTATCAGAGCATCAATCATCACCTGGTAAGTGGCATTGAATTAGTAGAAATTTTAATATTATACAGGAAGTTCAGGTCATAATTTTGCAGCTCTAGCAGTCTCCAGTTGCTTCTCTGTTACCTTTAGTTTTATTAGAACATATTTTTAAAAAGACACATAATGCACACCCACAAAAGGCACTACATTGTTGGTTTATTTACCTTTAAAAAAAAAAGTAGTACATTTAACTATTCATCCACCCTGGTTCCATGAACTTCAGGTGTCATTTATGGTTTTCCTCCTATCAGTGGATGCAGTACTTGTGTAGCTTAAACCAAGAGTTGGCCAGGAAGTTAGCCTAGAAACAATGATGCCTCTTTCTCTTGGCTTTATTTCTCTCAAGCCATGTCTTAGTCTTTGCTATTTAAATTATAATGTCAGAGATGGTTTCAAATATCCCATCCTCATTGCAATAGATTTTATAAGTCCAAATATTTTAAAAGTCTCACAGATTGTAAAGAGCATTCTCACATAAGGCTTAATTTAATACCAAAGAAAAAGAGAGTACAGAGAAGGATTGGAGATCCCAGAGACATCCAGGTACAAACTCTCAATGTCTTTATTTATACAGAAATGCTTTCTGTCTTCAAATTCAACCACCAACAGTTTTGTAATGAATTTTTCCTTTGGAACACCCCAACGCAAATTTCCTTGTGGAGTTTTTATGTTGCTATGATCACTTAGTTAACCCAGGCTGCCTAATCAATTATTCCAGTTGAATACCATCAGCAGAACACCAGCTCTTCCCTTTCTGGTGGCCAGGGCAATGTCCAGTCCAGGAGCACAACAGTGGATGTGCCCAGCTCCTGGGGACTGCCAACCCTGAGGAGAGGATCTTAGCAGGCTTTACAGTATTTACTACAAGCAATAAATATTCCTAGGGTATGTCCTGGGATTAATACATATTCCATCTTGTCTTAAAATGATAAGAATAACTGTTCCTTGTTTAGTGTTTTCTACGTAGCAGATACTATACTAAGGACTTTGCACTTACCATTTCTACTTTTAGCAAAGTTAACTTTAAAGTATTATTAGTTTTATTTTACAGAAATAAACTCAAAAACTCAGGCTGATAGCAGAGTGCCCTAGGCTACCTAGCTAGGTAAGCAGTTTTGACATCAAAGGTGGCCCATTTAATCCTTAGTTCACCAGAGAGCACATGGAGCATGTCCTGAGGATGCTTAGAAGAGAATTAATGTTCTGTGTTCACAAACATCAATCTGACACTGCAAGATTCTTGCTTCTCAAAGAAAGATAAGATTACAGTCAGTAAATTCTGTTTCCTAAATAGGAAAAGGGGCCTGAGATCAATTGATGATATATTTAACAAGGAGCGAAAGGAAAAAGAACTTCTGGTGGCCCAGAAGTAGATGGATAGATCAAGGTTTTCATTACACTGTAAATCAAAGTTAATTACATTTTACTCAACTTCAAAGAAAACATTGAAGTAAATAAAATGAAACAAAAAACTGTTTCTCAGAAGTTGAGAAGTCACCAGAGGAAGTTCAGGCTTTAAAGGACACATCATAAATGTCCCTGTCCTTATTTTGGCTAATAAAATATTGAGGTGCCTCCTGAGATAGAGTTTCCCAGTGCAGCTGTAAATTCACTCTATCTTCAACAAAAATACTAAAAATTATCTATACCAACACCTAAGATATTCTGTTTGTTCAAACATGATATAAAGGAAGTGAATAAACAATTGAAAATAGAAAAAATATTAGAAATAAAACTATAAAAGTGATAATTTCCATAATATAAATAGGATGCCCACAAATAAAAAAAGATACACAACCCAATTTACATAAAAATAGGAAGAAAAACTTGAATAGGTTATACATTCAAGAGGAACTGTGAATAGCCCATAAGCATATGAAAAGATGCTTAGCACCATCATTAGAAATAAACAAAATAAAAATCAAATAACTTCTGGACTTCTTTTGCTGACTACCCTATTAAAAAGTAGGCAAAGGGCATGAATAGAAACTTTCCAGAGAAGATAGATTAATGACCACAAACACATGAAAAAATGCTCAACATCCTTAATCATCAGGGAAATGCAAATCAAAACCACAATGAGATATCACTTAATTCCAGTGAGAATGGCTTTTATCAAAAGTCCCAAAACAACAGACATTGGCATGGATGTGGAGAGACAGGAACACTCACACACTGCTGGTGGGACTGCAAACTAGTACAACCTCTATGGAAAGTGATATGGAGACACCTCAAAGAACTAAAAGTAGAACTACCATTTGATCCAGCAATCCCACTACTGGGTATCTACCCAAAGGAAAAAAAGACATTGTATAAAAAAGACATCTGCACTCTAATGTTTATAGCAGCACAGTTCACAATGGCAAAGATGTGGAAACAACCCAAGTGTCCATCAATACATGAGTGGATTAACACAATATATTATATGTACATCATGGAGTACTAGTCAGCCATAAACAAAAGGATGAACTACCTATTGTATTATCCTGGATGAAACTGGAGCCCATTCTTCTAAGTGAAGTATCACAAGAATGGAAAAACAAGCTCCACATGTACTCACCATCAAATTGGTATTAACTGATCAACACTTACGTGCACATACAGTAGTAACATTCATTGGGTTTTGGACAGGTGGGTGGGGGGACAAGATGATGGGTATATTCACACCTAATGGATACGGTGTGCACCATTTGGGGGATGGACATGCTTGTAGCTCTGACTCAGGTGGGGCAAAGAATATACATGTAACCTACACATTTGTACCGCTGTAATATTTCGAAATAAAAAAAAGTAAAAAATATATAATAAAGTGCCTAGAGCCATTCAAGTCACACTCAAAAAGAAATCCAATAACTGATAATATCTCCTCTAACTCTATTTGATAAAATTGAAAAATCTGACATGTAAATCATTGCTATGGATTTAATGAAACCAGAACTTTAAACATTCCTGCTATAAATGTATAAATATAAATTTTTCCATTTTGTCTAAGAATGTGGTCTTTTCTAATAAATTTAAAGTTATTTATAATAGATTATTCTGCAATTCCACTACTGGACATATGCAGCAGTATTCTTCAATATTTAACAGTGACTTTCAGTAAAAAATGTATGTAATATCGTGACATTGTAAATACACACATGCTTGCAAATGTGTCCATACATATATTAACAAGAATAATAAAATAATATTTCTTAGAATATTTATATGTATATAAACAAAAGTTCAATTAAACAATATTTACTTCAACAATTTATTTCTGTTGGAGCTCAGTAAACAATACCCCGAACTATGGTGCTTTGACATGCTGAGTACTTTGAACTGAAAGACACAAGAAGAACCTCAGAAGCAAAACATCTTTGTGACCTTCTCCTAACCTTTTTACTGCTTTTCTTTCTCCCCTAAGGCAGGCCATGGAAACTATTAAATAGAATTCCTCTTCCTCAAGGTGGATCATAGAAACTAGAAATATTACTTTTATCTTCCCCACTTTTCTTTGTAGGATCTGGCCATAAAGGAATTCTCTCACCTACCCTGTCTGATAGCAGGTAATAAGACTCTCATTCCAGAAGGGCTCCTGCCCTATGCCTCAGAAGGAGCAATGCAGCAAAGAGAGATGAGGAAGACTCTGAACAGACAGGCCTTGCTGGGTTTACCCATTCAGTCTGTTACCATTGGATCCCTGCCTTTTTGTCTAATCGCATTTCTATACAGCTGCCCGTTCTTTTTTTTTTGTCTCTGACTTTTGTTTTGTTTTTTCATCATATTATAGGAGTTCAGATGTTTAGATTACGTATGTTGCCCTTGCCCCCCTCTCCCCCCACAAGTCCGAGTTTCAAATATGTGCATCCTTCGGGTGGTGCGCATTGCACTCTTTGTGTATGCATATGCCCGTCTCCTCCTCCCCCCTCCCCCCTCCCCCCTGCCCAACATCCAATAGATGTATTCTTATATGTGCACTTATGTGTTGATCAGTTAATACCAATTTGATGGTGAGTACATGTGGTGCTTGTCTTTCCATTCTTGGAATACCTCACTTAGTATAATGCATTCCAGCTCTATCCAGGAGTATTCAAGAGGTGCTATATCACCATTGTTTCTTAAAACTGAATAATACTCCATGGTATACATATACCACAGTTTATTAATCCACTCATGTATTGATGGACACTTGGGTTGTTTCCATATTTTTGCAATTGTGAATTGTGCTACTGTAAACATTCAGGTGCAGGTGTCTTTCTTATACAGCATCATTTGTTCTTTTGGGTAGATGCCCAGTAATGGGATTGCTGGATCGAATGGTACTTCTAATTGTATCTCTTTAAGGTATCTCCATATTACAGCTGCCCATTCTTTATCAAAACTAAGCATAAAAATAAACAGTTTTTCCTGAGTCTTCCAGTATTCATTTCTGAAGGCTCCTGTGTCACAGAAAACTTTGATTCAATAAATCTGTTATACTTTTCTCTTGTTAACCTACCTTTAGTTATAGAAGTGTCAGCTTTGACCCTTATGGGAAGAAAGGGTTTTTTCCCCCTACGGTTCTAATCTACCACATTACACTCCCAAATGTAAGACATAACTCCCTAAATTACCTTCATGCCCCACTGAAGTGCTGTGACCCACAAATTGAAAAATATTACTCTGTACATGTGTATTGGGTATACGACTCTTGTATATGTCTGTCGACTCTTGTATATGTCTGCTAAGAGACAAATACAAGAGTACTCGAATGAGTAATGTTTGCTACAGTAAAATGGAAAAGAATCCTTCAAAAATAGATAAATTAATAGATATATGCATACTATAATAGACTATATAGTAATAAAAATAAAATACCTGGATCTAAACTACATATAACACTAGGTATGAATTTCACATACATAATATTGAGCAAAAAATCAAGTTGCAAAAGTACATAGAAAAATGTAATTCCATTTATGATTTTAAAATGTATGAGACCAATTATTAATATTTGTGTGTGTCCATGGGAAACAAAGAGAGATGGAGATCTGTATAAAAAAAACAAAGGTGTATTAGAGAAAAGATTCGATAAATTGGTTGCTACTGTTTGTTATCTCATAGAGCCACACATAGGTGGTTTAGAAGGTATAGTAGTCTATTCTTAAATTTTGATGTGTTTATATAACCAGTACATTGGTATTAATTTTAAGTTTACTTTGAACATGATTTACATTATTAATATTTCACATTTAATAAAGTAATCTTTAAAATAATTTTAGATATATGGAGATTATATAATTTAAAATATAATAAATAAAAGATCTAAAGGGAAATGTATCTACTAAATAGAATATCATGTAACAGTACACAGGTATTTTCCTGACTCTGAATATTGAAAGAATCTTGGTCTCTAATCTATTTTGACTTTTTTCTATTGTTTCATCAAAAAACACTGTACTCCTTTTATATTTTTGAAGAAATGGAAATCATTTTCAAATATATTTTCTTTTACTGTGCTAAAATATTTGGAGACAAATAAGGCCAGTAGAAAATATTAATAATTTTCTCTTTCTTATACATCAAGCATTCCTATTTATTTATAATTTGCCATATGCTTTATGTATATTAACTCATTTAATTCTCAAAACCCTGTGAGACAGATTTTATCCCCATTATGCAAAGGAAAAAATAGAGGCACAGAATATTTCGGCAACCTATTCAAGTACACACTGCAAGCAAATTTTTGAATCATGGCTTTTATGACTACAAATTTCATTTTAGGGAGAGAAAAAAAAAAAAAACGTGGCACTTAATTCTTACCAGGGTTTTGACTACATGTTGCTAATAAAAATTTGGAAACAATTGTAATTAAACTATTTGGTATTTGTGATCAAATCATATATTTGCAGTGTTTACATATGCCCTACCTATTATTAAATATTTCTTTAAACTATCCCCTATACAAACACTCCTTGACACAAACCATGTACATGTATGCCTTTATTTCATCAGATATAATATCATATATATGTATACATACACATACTAATCATATGTAGATATATTTTTATCTATATGTAAAAATGTTGGTTCTTCAATGAAATAATAAGTTCTTTTGTTAATATATCCATTTATAGTGTGCCTGCCCAGATGTATTTCAAATAGTTAATATTTGTCTTTTTTAAAAAAAATAAAACCCTCTTTAATGCCAAATGCCCAAATAAAATAAATTGCTTCCACAATAAAGATTTCTCAATGGCTCTGCTAATAGCATGTGGAAGTTATGAACACCATTTAAGCATATATTTTATAATACAAAGTTATCACAAAACTATAAACTTGGAGCTACACTGTGGAAATATAAAAGTAAAAGTAAAGATTTCAGTAGAGAAGAAAAAATAATGCCCTGTAAAAACACAAGAAATACCTGTGTTGCTTCCTCGAAATTTGCATGTGAAAATGAAACCACAGATTTCTCTCCAAGAATTCCTGTCATTTCAAACTTAAAAGAAAATGAAATATACTTCATGCATGTATTTGTGATTCAAATTAATAGAACATTTTTTTTTTTCAGTGGTATTTTGTGTCGGCCTGACTGCCTGTTGGTGATATCTGTTGAGGGACAAATGAGAAGAGAAACTTGGTGAGTCAAGCTTTTTGACGTTTGTTGTTCTGGACGTGTGTGTTTCTCATCTCTCTTTCCACAGAATTAAAAATTGTCTTTTAAGCTGCTTTGGGAGTTTTGCTGTCTTAAAATATTATTTTGAAAGCCACTTTATGAAATGGTCCCTTTGGAGTGAAAAAAAAATAGATACTATGTTGAGTAAAATAAGTGATTTTTAATGTAACTCAGTTTTAGGATAAATCTCAGTTCTAGGATAGAACAAACCAAATTTCTACCACCTCAAATATTAATATTTAAATATAATGTGAGAGATACTTTCTCTCTCTCTTGCTTTCTTAATATAGCATGAGAATATTGTAAAAATTAATTAAAATTTGGAGCACTCTTACTTACTGACATTGTGTTAAGCTGTCTTCCCAAGTGTCAAAGCAACAGAAAAAAAAATGTTCTGAAAGGGAACTCTGGATTATAAAAAAAAAAAAATCTAAAAAATCATATATAACCTATATGTTTAATTAAAAGGTTTAAGGAATCCATGGACAAATATCTTACTCTTTCTTTTGGTTTTTAGTGTGGCAAATTCTGAGGGTCTTCCTTTGTATTTGGTGTCCATAAATCCAGAGGTATTAGATTTTCCAAGTTGCTTTGGTAGAATAGTCACCAGATTGTGCTAAGTAGAGCGTCATTAGGGAAACTTTCACTTTTAACTTATTCGTATGTGGATTTACCTTTTCATTTCTGCCTTTCCTTGCCTCCTGAGATACCTAGACCATGTAATTCCTGCTACTGTCTGGAGTTCTGCAGGACAAATTGTCTTGAATCACAAGGGATCCATTGTAGGTGAAATTTAGTTTTCATCTTTTTCTACTTTTCCAGATGAGTTACCGAGTCTTCCTTCTAATTTCACCCTTCAAAAACTGTGTTGATCTCTCTTATTAGCTGCTGTCTCCCTCAATACTCTATGCTTTAAAGTAGAATTCGGGAGGAAGAGGAGATACATGTATTAATTTCCCATATTCAATTAGAAGTTTGTGCATCTTACTCCACATTTCTATCACCCACTAATCATAACTTCTAAGACCACAAAAGGGCTGTGGAGACGTTTAGTACTACATAGAATAATATGAAATAAAAAATTTTAGCTTTCCTATACTGGTAAAAGAGTTAGAGGAAAGAATGAAGATTCTAGGGATCTTCATTTATTTAAATACTGAGTTGTCCTAACTAAATAGTGGTTTATGATACTCACTCGGTGAAATTTTCAGACTGACCAATATTGTTGGAACTAAAGCTTCTAAAATAGATTTCCCCTCTGTAATGGAGAAAGAATTTTAATTTTTCCTCCTTAATTTTAAAGAGCTCTAAGGCATTCACTGTTATGTCACTGCTTAAGAAAAAGTGCTATACTTGGGAGCTTAATTGAATCACAAAGACATATTTAAGTTGCACATTTTACAACCAATAACATTCGCATAGCTTATTCTGTAAGTAAAATAAAACCCTCCTGGCTGCCCTATACTCAAGCAGAAGATTAGTCATTTTAATTAGTTATTTTAATATCTAAAAAATACACTTATGACTATGCTGATTATGGTTGAATATCCCATTACTGTCTGTAAACAATTTAAATTATAAATTCAAATTAATTTATTTAAAATCACAATATATATATATAAATGAATTCCTGAAACTAAATCCCACGGGAAGAAATAAAAAACATCTTTCTGAGGATAAACTGATATATAAGATTACTTTCCAGGTGAGATTTACCAAAAACTCTTTACTAATTAGTTATTGGGACATGATACCATCATTTTATATGGGATAGCTAAAATTTTCCTATTTTGGTACTAAATATCACAAAATCAACTAGATTGCTTGTTTTTTATTTGATCATTGATTTGTCATGTGAAATCTGTGAAGATCACAAAATCCTTAAAAATAAGGTAAAGTAATATATTCCCTATACAGCCATACCTTACTTTATTATGCTTTCTTTATTGTGTTTTGGGGGTATTGCCTTTTTTTCCCCCCACGAATTGAAGGTTTGTGGCAACCCTGTTTCAGCAAATTTATAGGTGGTATTTTTCCAACAGCATGTGGTCACTTTGTGTTTCTGTGTCACATTTTGGTAATTCTTGCAATATTTCAAACTTTCATTACTATTAACATGTTTGGGTGATTTGCAATCAATCTTTTATGTTGCTGTCATAATTGCTTTAGAGCACCATGAACCGTGCCCATATGAGATGGCGAACTTAATTGATAAACGTTGTGTGTGCTTCTGACTGCTTCACTGACCCGCCATTCCCTGTTTCTCTCCCTTTTCTTGGAACTCCTTATTCCTTGAAACATAACAATATTGATATTAGGCCAATTAGTAACCCTACAATGGCCTCTAAGTGTTCAAATGAAATAAAGGGTCGTACAACTCTCACTTTAAATTGAAAGCTAGAAATGAGTAAGCTTAGCGAGGAAGGCATGTTGAAATCCGAGCCTGGCCGAAAGGTAGGCCTCTTTCTGCAAACAGATAGCCAAGTTGCAAATGCAAAAGAAATGTTCTTGAAGGAAATTAAAAGTGCTACTGCAGTGAATACATGAGTAGTAGAAAGTGAAACAGCCTTATTACTGATATGGAGAAAATTTTAGTGGTCTCGGTAGATCAAACCAGCCACACCATTCTCTAAAGCCAAAGCCTAATCCAGAGCAAGGTCCTAACTTTCTTTAATTCTGTGAAGGCTAAGCAAGGTAAGGAAGCTGCAGAAAAAAAGTTAGAAGCTAGCAGAAGTTGGTTCATGAGGTTTGTTCATGAGGTTTTATTCTCTAGAACAAGAGAATAAAGAAGAAGAGAAGCTCACAAGTGTGTTGAGTTAGATGTTTGAAGTTGTCTTTAGAGTATTTTCCTTTGGGCCAGAGCACATGTCTAAAAGCATTTAATAAAATGCACAAAGTTTTAAACAAAGGCAATATGTTAAGAATTTATATCATAAATGCCACTTAAAAAACTTCTGCCAAATCGCTGCTTTTTTATTAAAGAGGTTTATTTAAAGGATGTGTCACTCAATGTCATTTGAAGATTCATTGGCTTGGGCTCTATTTTCCTGGAATTTGTAGGAATGTGTGATAAATAAAGCTCTTGTTTCACACACACACACACACACACACACACACACACACATACACACACATAAAATGAACACTCCTTACAGAATAATTTTAAGTACTCCCCTTGCTGATGTTACTTGGCTTTGAATGACTGTAACCGAAATCCTACGACAGTGCCTCAGACTGACAATACTGCATGAACCACATGTGAAACAATGAGCAAGACAATAGATATTTCAATAAGTGTATTACAATCTTTCTGCTATTTTATAACCACTATTACTGACAGAACAATATTTTTAAAATAGAAATCTTATGTTAAAGCCTTACTTTAACATAAATCTGAAATCTTTAATTTGCTTCCCATTCAAAAAAATAAAAAGAGAAATCCAAACTCCTTAAGCTAGAGGAAAAAGGTCGGCGTGGTGTGGCTGCCCACCATCACCAAGCATTTCAGCCTCATTTGTGATACACCACCAGTCTTCTGCATGCTCCCTGCACTCAGCTGCTACTGAGTTCATTAAATATGCCAAGAACTTTCCTACGTGAAAATCTTGATTCTTGCCATTTCCTCAGTCTAGAATATTCCTCTGATCCTCCTGCTCGTTTTCTCTTCACTATCTCCTGCTTATACTTTAGGATTCAATGACTGTACTTCTTCAGAGAAAGCTGAACCGGTGTTTCCCGACTAAATTGGTTTTCATTGCCATATGCCTGTATTATAATTATTTTTCTTTGTAGTACTTCTCAGAGCCTGTAGTGATAGAATTATTTGTGTGATTATTGATTTCTGGTTATTTCTCCCACTGGACTGTGAGCTTCAGGGAAAAAAGTGATCTTTGTTCATCACGACATCCCCAGTGATTACCTCAGTGTTGAATGCTTAATAGGCATTTGATTACATGTGAAATAATAGTTAAAAAATAACATACAGGTATAACATCACTTGGTTGATATAAATATATCTGAGTGATTATTATAGGGTGATAGATTTAATGAGCAGAGTTATAAGTGCGATTCTGTCAAGGAGAGATATTTGCAGAAGATTCAAGATGGGCTAGAAGTTGAAGATATTCTTGGATGACAGCTAAAGACAATTTCATGGGCACTTGTCCAAGAGAAGTTTGTGGTGGCTTCTGGGCGAGAACTCTCAGGTCACTTCTGTATTGCAGTCTGGAGAGGGTTTGCACTTCTGCATTTCCTGAGCTAGTAATGTTTCAGGATCTTTGTTCTCCAGCCTACCAGTCATTGCAAAAGCCTTCAATGCCCTGTATGTCCTGTATTAGCTCTTATGCCTAGAAATGTGGAAAATGACTGCAATTTTTTAATAGAATCCTGGCTGATACTAGTTTTCAAATACTGAAAACACATACTTCAGAAAATGGTAGCATTTACTGTTTAAGAGAATCTCAGCGATATTTTCCATATGACTTCATCCCAGATCTACTGGAAGACTTAGGGAACACATATTTAACCCATGATAAAACAACAATACTAAAAATAAAAACAAATATAAAAATACATTAATTTAAACCTCTCAACTTTTTAATCTGTATATACATCTATTTATCTCTATATCTATACAACTTATCTATATTCCTCTTCCGCTCCTTCTCCAAAATGCCTCTTTTTGTCTAAATGACTATAGGTGTAAATTAATTACTAATAGGCAATTTTAATCTAGTTTTATATAATTAAGGCACATTAATTTCTACCTATAGTAAATCTTTAAATATCTACATTTATCTTTTCCAGAATATAGAAGATATATGCACAAAAATTGTTCTTTAAGTACAAACTGTGCCTTTTATAGATTCAAAATGTGTAATGGAGTAATTAAAGGTTCTGAAAATCTTATGTCAAATATTCCAAGATAACTTTGTCCACCTAGATTTTCCCTAACTGTTTTTGATAAAGGAATCTTACTAAACTCTTCATCTGAAAAAAAAAGCTGATATAGAATGTTTGATCAGAACTGTCAAGTATTCTAAATAATTAACAGAAGGGACTAATTTATTTTAAACTTTTAACTACTTACACTGATGTCAACACTATCCAAAGTCATCACATAATCACTTTGCTGTGAAAATAAAGTCAAATGCATCATTAAATGTGTTGATCAGCAGCCCTTAGTGTGAACTGAGAGAAGTATTACAGAAGAAAGACCAGCTGCTTTCTTAGAGAGAGATGGAGAGAGTGAAAGAGAAAGAGAGGTGGGGGAGGAGAGACAGAGAAAGAGAAAGAGAGACATAGAGAGAGAGAAAGAAGCAGATCTATTTATTGGACATATGGCACTCCCAGGAGGAAACAAAAAACATATCCTAATATGTAAATATCCTAATATGTGTGAATATCTAATAAAATTAGCTTTTATATAGAATACATAGCATGTTAATTTTATATCAAAGATGCTTCCTGATAACTCAATGAAGTCATCCTCAGAGTCTCACATTGTTATAGGCTTGCTTCTTGAAGTTAGTCGCTAGCCTAAAATTTTGCTACTCATTTACATCAACCTTTTGAATTTTCACTTGAGAGGTGACATTTCACTCTTGTTTCTGTGTCAATCTGGAATCTTTTCTGAAATAAAGTTACAAAGCCTTATTGAATAAAATAATTTATAGCACATTAATTAGTTTTGAATTAACATTAAACTCTCTTTGTCTTTTGCAAATATTAATTATAACTAAGCCCATTTTTCCGAAGATTTTAAAAATCAAAATATTTCTGTATTTCAAAATCAGAACAGGAAGGAGGAATGTTAACGAAGTATTACTGTATAGAATTAAATTTTATCTATGGGAGAAAAGTTATGTCAGTGCCCTTTGCTATCTGATATACCTAACATTAAAATAATTTATCATATTTAAAATATAGCATTTTATCACATGAAATTTTATATTGATCACCAAAACTTTTCTCTAATGCCAGCCTTACTTGGATACTTTGACAAAGACAAGGTTGTTCATTCAAAAACCATTTTCTTTTTTTTCTGACCCTACAGAAAAGCTATGTTTTCTATACTTCATGACTGTCAGGCAGAACCATGTGATGATTTCTGAATATTTGAATATGTGTATACATGGTATATGCCAATTGTAAGCCATGTGAAGAGGAATGAAATTGAACTCCTATCTCTCACCATGTACAAACATTTACTCAAGATGGAGTAAAGACTTAAATTTAACACCTAAAACAATAAATATTCTAGAAAAAAATGTTGAAAAATCTCCTTTGGACATTGTCCTAGGCAAAGAATTTATCATAAGGACCCCAAAAACAAATACAGCAGCAACAAAAATAAACAAATGGAACTTAATTAAACTAAAAAGTTTCTGCTTAGCAAAGGAAATAATCAATAGAGTAAATGATAACCTACAGAATGAGAGAAAATATTTGCAAACTATACATCCAACAAGGACTAGTACCCAGAATCTACAAAGAACTCAAACAAATGACTCAAACAAAGAACTCAAACAAGAAGAAAAAAAAAAAAAAACAAAAGTGAGCAAAGGACAAGAATGGATTTTATTTTTTCCAAAAGAAGATATATAAATGGCCAACGTGCTTTTGAGGGAAAAAAAAAGTTCAATATCATTAATCATCAGGGAAATGCAAATTAAAATCACAATGAGATACCACATTACCCCTGTCAGTATGGTCTTTATTAATAAGTCAAGAAACAGTAGATGTTGGTACAGATGTGGTAAAAAGGGAATGCTTATATACTTTTGGTAGGAATGTAAATTCATACAATCTTTATGGAAAACAGTATGGAGGTTCCTCAAAGAAATAAAAGTAGACCTAACCTTCTGTCCAGTAATTTCACTAGTGAGGCTCTACTTAAGGAAAAGAAGTCATTATATCAAAAAGACATCTGAACCTGAATGTTTATTGCAGCACAGTTCACAATTACAAAGATATGGAATCAACCTAAGTGCCTACCAAGTGATGGATGGATAAAGAAAATGTGGAGTACACACACACCATGAAGTACTACTCAGCTGTAAAAAAGGAATGAAATAATGCCTCTTGCAGCAACTTGGATGGAGCTGCAGACCATTATCCTCAGTGAAATATCTCAGGAACAGAAACACAAATACATATTCTCACGCATAAGTGGGAGCCAAGCTATGGTATGTGTGGCCATAAAGTGATATAAAGAACACTGGAAACTAAGAAAAGAGGAGGATGAGAGGGGTGGAAGCGATCAAAAATGACCTATAAGCACGATGTACACTATTTTGGTGATGAGTATACCAAAAGCTCTGATTTCATCTTTATATAATTGATCCATGTAACATAAAACATTTGTATCCCCTAGCTCTATTAAAACAATACTAATAATTACAAAAGCAAAATATTACACTCTGGAGGGGGAAATACTTTTTTCTTAATCATAAGGCTTCTCATTATGGGTGAAGATTCACCTTCTCTGTTAACGTTACTTCTGCCAATACTTCCATTCACGGTCTCACAATTATCTGACTTACTAGTATGGAACCTGCTACATCACCTAAAATTAAGACTAAGTGACTGACATTTTGGCAAAGAAAGTGCAAATATGAGTACGTGACTAAGGAACTGACTGATCCTACCATGTATAGCATGACCTAGAAGCTTTTCAACTGATTGTAGATTGAAATATTGGGACCAACTTGGAAATGACACCTTATGATGGTTGGAAACTGTTCTTCAAAATATAATATGTTATATATATGACACTAAAAGCCATTACATGATGCTGTGTGCTTAATAACTAATATATATAGTTCCCGGAATTAATGTGTGGTTTCTCACATCACTGCTGTCAGTAGCACACTTCATTTTTGTGCTTCCCATCCTAGCAATTTTAATCTCTGTAGGGCCATAATAAGAATCCTAATGGACACCTATGGGATACTGGAATTCCTGTACTGGATAGAATTATCAGCTGAGATTATTTATAAATGTAGGATAACTGATAACTAATATGGTCTGGATGGGCTGTGGATCCATTGTGTATAGTCTCTTGATGCTTCAAAAACTGCTATAACCGTTAAATGGACAATTGAAACAAATAGTTGCAGACTGCTAAGGAAATCAAAGCTAGGGTTTTGTATAGGTCAGAGCTTAAGCTCTAGGCCACCTCACTAAGCAAACAGCATAGTGTAACAGAGACACACTTTTGACCACAGATAAGAAAAATTTAGAAAGCATGGTTATGAATTTTAACTATGACCTCAAGACAAACTATAGCAGTGAGGACTATATTTTGAGCTACCATCTTTTGTGCTATTAACTAACTGTACCTTAGGAAGTATTTTCTTTTTTAAGGATTGTAACCTAATGGTGGATCTGAATGCTATAAATGGTGCATCATAGAAAACACTGTTGTCCTACTTATATTCCTTTGGCCTAACCTCAAGGTCACCTACAGAGTTGTCATAAAGCTTTCTGTGTCTCTCTGCCTGAGGGCAATTTCTAGCTACTGTTTATCAGTTTGACCCATTTATGGCAGGTCATAATTTTTAGGAAATTGATGTACCAGGGGAAACCCTCAAAGCATAAAGGAGTTACTAAACAAATGCCTCACTCTTCCCTTAGTGGGACAGCTCTAGGTTACGTTCTGCATAGTTTCTCTGAAAAATCAAGTCCCTCGATTGTAAAATGTGCACTCATGTGCCCTTTATTCACTTTCATCCCTTCCTTTTATCACTTTTTCTTGACCTCACCATGCTACCTAAGATCTTCTTCCTAATAAACAACTGTTACCCCAACTTATAAACCAGAGTCTGCTTCTACAGGAAAAAATAATAAGATACTCATTTTGGTCACTTAGCGGGAATGATGCCTGCCTGGGAACTATATTAAGTCTATTAAAACTTCTTAAAGTTTCTTAAAACTTCTCTAATGTCAAAGTTTCTTCTCTGCAACAAATAGTTTTGTTTTGTTTCATGTCATTACAAACATTTCACGAATATAGTCTTTAAGTTGCAATGTCATTCTCACTATAGGAAGTCAAAGAGTAATGTTCGCCTTGTTTAGGGTGATAACTGGTTAGAGAGCTCTTATAATATTCACAGAGGAAATGAATTTTCTAATGACAAAAGTAATAAATAGTTATCTTAATGCTGTTTAATTGAAAGGAGGGCTGGAAAATGCTAATGTTTAATAAGGTTGCTATCATCAAAATGTAACCAATGTCTTTATCACATAAACTTTCTCTGTTTCTGTCAATTATTTGAAAAAATAAAGTTAATAAATGTGTACCCCAGAGATAGATATGTGTGCTTGTATGTGTGTGCATGTGATTTAATCAAGAAAATATATGATTTTTTGTAGCAAATTCTGGGTTTGTGGTTTGTTGACAGAATGAATTTTGTATCTTATTTTATATGCCCTTTAGTTAATAATAGGCAAAGTGTTAAATATGATGCAGAACTATAGCAACTTTAAGAAATATTAATTCTTATATTTGCTTTGGGCTTTACCTTTATTTCTTAATTTCCCCCTTTATTATTATATATGTTGTGATATTTTTCTCACGTTTTATTGATTAACTGTGAAAGGCCACAACTCTTTTGAAAAGTAGAAAAATCTACATAAAAAAATGAATAAAAACATCTTTTGGTCTCTAAATATGTAACATTTCTTATTTGCTCTTCCTGGAAGAAATATACTGTAGTGGCAAGATTGAAAATTTACATGTGTCATTTCTGTTGAAATAATATTAATATTCAGGGACTTTTCCCACATGATGCTCCTTGGGGAATTAATTTATTAAAATAATATATAACAGTTCATATTATAAAATTCATTACTTTAGTGAAAATATCATGTCATTTTAAAAGCTGAGCTTACTATGAATTTAGTTATTTTCGATAGCATTCTGCTGCAGATAAAATATTTTCATTTAAGCTCCTGTCAGATTCACTCAAACATATTAGAAGTAGATTTAGGTCCTGCTAATAGAAAACACAGTGAAATCCATTAACCATGATTTACAAAGACTGAAAAAGAGTTTTTGGAGGCATTTAGAAATTTTTCTGATTTGGAATTATTTCATTTTATCCTCTTCTAAGTCTCATACATTTGTTTTACTTTTCCTTAGTCTTACACCCTTAAGATTAATTAAAGGGGAGAAATCCTGGGAATGATATAGTCAAATTAAGGTGACCATCGATGGGAAATAGAAAAAGGTATTAAAAAAAAAAAAAGACAAAGGAAACGAAAGAGAAGCTCACCTTACTGAAAGTAAAAAATGTTTAAAATATCTTTTAAAGTTTTCAAATACAAAATCAGAGTTGATTTTTTAAAACATAATTCCCTAAAAGCTTTTGTTCTGTGCAGTTTTTAGTGAACTTTGTTTAAGTAGCATAGAAGTTTAGCACTGCTGAGTTAAAACAATGCATGACATATAGTAAATATATAAAACTTACTAGTTAAAAGGATGGAATAGATTTAATTGGACACAAAATAACGGCCATTTTTTGTTGGGCAAAAAAATCTCTTGCAAATTGTCGTCACTGGGCCTTTCAAAATCAAAAAACGATATCTTGATAAACTCACTAGCTCTAATATAAATAAAGATCAATTTTATATGTGAGATGACTTCGTATTCTAAATGTTTCTTAATAAAATTTTTTAAATGTTTCCATAAGAATCATTTGTAAAGGCAAATATTTAGGTAAAATGTTTATTTGCTGCCATCTGACACCATACAAATTAGAAAAGATCTTGTCACACTCTAAGCAAGATTTCTAATAATTGCCAAGTTTTTAAGCCATGAAGAGTTTGATAGGGAAGATCAAAGATTAAAAGAAAATATATTTTTCAAGTCCTCATTATATATTTGTAACTGTATTAATTGACAGAATAGACAAAAAATATGTCAAAATATTAGAAAATTATTGAAAATCTTGTTGCATCCAAAGAAACATATTTTATTTTCCACTCATTTAGCTAATCTTGGCTAAGAAATACAACATCAGATATTTAATTAGAATAGCTGTTCTTTATGTTTCTCATAAGAAATAAGTATTTATAGGCTATTATTCCATATTACTCATAGAAAGTGTTCTCTGCTTAAAATAATGTAGACATTATTTGGTTATGACAAATAACAGGGTTATTTATCATAGGCATTCTGACAGCCTTTGCAATGCAGGTATCACCATGAATATCCAAGGAGAAATGTAGCTTCCATGTTTTCTCATGGCAGTTTAATCTGAGCTCCTTCTTTCCATGAAGCACATAACAATTTGAGGAAAATAATAACATTGTGTTATTTATCCCTAGATTTTAAATAATATTCAAGAAGCTTAATAATTAAAGACAGCAACATTCTCATTGTTTTAATGATTTTTATTAAAATTCTATAAATTTAATACTTTGAAAAGAATCCCTAGTCAATAAATGCTGCTGGGGAAATTGTATAGCTGTAAGGAGAAAACTAAACAAGATCTGGACCTCTCACCACTCACAAAGATCAACTCACAATGGATAACAGACTTAAACCTAATACACGAAACCATAAGAATTCTAGAAGAAAATGTTGGAAAAACTCTTACAGACATCAGCCTAGGCAAGGGTTTATGAAGAAGACCCCAAAAGCAATCACGGCAATAACTAAAATAAATAAATGGGACCTGATAAAATTAAAAAGCTTCTGCACAACCAAGGAAACAATCAATAGAGCAAATGGACAACCTATAGAATGGGAAAAAATATTCACATGCTATACTTCCAATAAAGGGTTAATAACCAGAATCTACAAAGAACTCAAGCAACTCAGCATAAAAAAAATGAAACAACTCCATCAAAATTGGGTAAAAGACACAAACAGAAGCTTTTCAAAAGAAGATAGACTAATGGCCAAGAAACATATGAAAAAAAGCTCATAATATCTAATCATCAGAGGAATGCAAATCGAAACTGCAACGAGATATCACCTAACTCCAGTGAGAATGGCTTTTATCACAAAGTCCCAAAACAATAGATGCTGGTGTGGATGTGCAGAGAAAGGAACACTTACACACTGTTGGTGGGACTG